>VIAB01007149.1:21944-34076 GCA_009801035.1 Oophaga pumilio | reverse complement strand
TATACATCTTTACTGTTACATTTTTCAGTCATTCAGTGGGTCTTTAAATGCTAGATGGCTTACAGAGTGTGATGAATCTTTCATTAAATGAAAGTTAGTTTTTCATTTATTTTCCAACTCAAAAAGGCAGCAGAGGCCCTAATGCATATGTTTAGTACATTGTAAAGTAAGTGATGGAAATGCTGGAAATCTGCATCTAATGCATTTATATGGGCATACAACTTGATCGCACCAAGCAGTAATGGATGCCTGGCTTTACTAGAAGGACAGTTATGCTAAGACGTGTATACTACATTGACTCATTAAGTATCACTACACAGAAATGTGAGCTACTGATAGCATATCATTCTTATACCTCCAGATGCTCTATGCATATGTTTCATTAGGTGACATATTTGTCATCATGCCCTATACATGACTCCCTGAATGTCTGTAGATAACTTAGAAATAGATTTAAAAACCTATTAAACGAAAGCATTACATGTTTGCTTTTACGCGAAACTGTTTAAACTTTGCCTTTTTTTGCCCCTATTTTAGTGTGTTGTTTGGTGCAGATGCTGGCTGGAAGTCAACTGAAAATTATGAAATACAGAACTACATTTCAGGTGGATTTTTTTTTTCCCCAAAAACTTGCATTTATAGATTCTTGCAGTTTTTTTTTCACAATTGCAGTATGCGCTAGGTCTGGTGTTTTAGTAATATTATAGATAATAAATGACTGACTACGTGGCCCATTGTTGGGAAAACATGCATAACTAGAATGATGGTTCTGAGTGTTGGTCATGTGGTCTTACTGCACGGCTGCGAAAGTTTCAATGTTTTATAGTTTTTTGTTTCTAAACTTATTTGCTTCTAATTCCCGCAACCCTCTCATCCCATCTTCTTGGCAATTACTTCCGCATGGGACAAACTTGCTAAACTACACAAAGGAGACAATAGACCAGATTTAATTGGTAATTTCCCTTTATCTCTGCACTCATCTAATTCTAAATTTCATATCCCAGAAAGGTGGACTCAAGCAGGCATCAAGAAAATTAAGGACATGTATACCGACAATAATTTTGTAAAATTTGAAATTATCAAAAAGCAAATTTAATATTCACTCATCAGAGTTCATGCTTTAACTTATTCTAAAAGAATACGTTAAAAAATGTATTTGCAGAACTTCTCCAAAGCAGAAATAACGTACTTGCTTCTCAATAACATAGAACACAAAATTTTCTGGAGTACAAAACATTTATATAATTACCTTAAGGATAATAAATTACACAGAAACCATTATATGTCCCAATGGGAAACTGAACTGAGGACATCGTTTAGAACAGACCAATGGGAGAAGGCAATGAAAAATTCATACTCTTCCAACATCTCCTTATCCCTCCATGAATCTTATTATAAATTAATGGTCAGGTGGTATTTTACTCCTGTAAGATTGTCACACATCAATTCCAAACACTCATCTCTATGCTGGAGAGGATGTGGATACACAGGAAACCTGGTCCACATATTTTGGAGCTGTCCAAGGATCAAGCCATTGAGAAAACAAGTTTCCCTTTACATAAACAAAATTCTCAACAGAAATTTGATCTAACCATGAAAAAGCTGCACTAACCCCATCCAGTTTCTATACAGTCTATGGTATCCAGCAACGCAGGCCCTAGCGGTTTCAGCATCACCTGGATAAACCCTTAAGGTAAAAACTAGAGAAGACACTTCTGACCTGGCTCCCTAAAAGGCCGTCGAGTGTATCACATACCTCCTAAGGAATCAAAGGAGTGTGCAACGTAAAAAAGAAACCCAAGTAGTACACGTCTCTGACTGGCCTTGTTACTCAAAAGTAGGGCTAGACCTCGAACCAGGATCCACTAAAGACTATCACCAGCAGAGAAGACCTGCAGTGGGTGGGTTTAAATAGTATCATCTGCAGTGTGTTAGGATGGGCTAGATAACAAATGAAAAACACCTGCAAAAGGTAAACAGTAGTGATGATCGAATAATGAAATATTTGGATTCAGGAAAATCAGCACAAATAATTTCTAATATCTGAGTGTTCGTACCGAATAAGACCTGAGTAGTCTCGAAAGCTTGCAATTTGTTACCATCTTTTCAGTTAGCAATTAAAAGGTATCAACCACTGAGGACTCTCAACTCTAAATATTTTTCGTACCGATTACCGAATAATGAATCCAATGCAAGTCAATGGGAAAGCTGAATATTTTTCTGCTGGACCTAACAAACAGGTCTGGGGGAATGGGAAAAAAGCTGAAATTGATAGGAAAGTCCTAAAACTAAATGGGAACAGCATGGAGAAGATGCCTGCATGCCTTTCTGACTCACATATGGTATCTGGGAATAATTTTGTCAGACTATTGTGCTGTTTTATGGAATTTTAAAAAGACCTACCAAACCAAACCAAATTTTTTTTTAAAAAAGAAAAATGCTAAGAAACTTTTTTCCTTCATAATTATATGCATATAAAGCTAAATTCCTTTAACATTTGTGTTGGTTCTCATTTCTACATTTGGGAGGTCACTCCCTCATTACAAATAGTTAGCAAAATAGAGGAATACATATTCCTCATCCCTATTCAATGCCATTTCAAGCATGGCCATCTGAATTTTGGGCTTTGCCCGCCACCAGCACCATTTCCACAGCTATGTCACTATGCAATCCTCGCTGACAATTTGCAGAGTGCCGGCAGGTGCCATGAAACCTGAGTTTGGTAAAGGCCCTCAGGTGGACCTGTATCATACATTTGGGAGAGATCTCACTCCTACATTTGGGAGGTCCCTCCCTCATTCCAAATAGTTAGCCAGATAGTGGAATACATATTCTCCATCACTTCACAATGCCATTTCAAACGTACCCATTTGAATTTTGGTCTTTGCCCGCCACCACCACCATGTCCACCGCCATGTCTTTATGCGGCCCTTGCTTTTAATTTTCAAAGGGCCACCAGGTGCTGTGAAGCCTACAATTTGTAAGGTCCACATTTTTGCCACCGAATCCCAATGGAACCACTGTCATATTGGGTGAAGTCGCTGTAAGGTACTACAGAAGTCGGGTGAGCTGTATGATCAATGCCAATAAATTAAATTCTACCAGACACCAAAAGCATTAGAATTTAATTCTGAATACAGTGTATGCAAGTGAGGGTCTGTATTGTGGTCAGTCTGTCAGGCTTGAAACCCATGTCAGGAACATGTACTGTACAAGCGTCATTTGACTTGGAAGCAGCCTCCTCGAGGGAAAGAGACAGGAGTGCCATTGACCAGGCCTACGCAATTCTTTTGGAAACTACCCAACCTGGCCGAATATATCTTTTTCATACTTTTGAGCAACAATGGAGTAATTACAGGATATGTCTCAGATAATGTCGAGGTCTGTGGAGTGTATTACTTTGGTAACAGGCAGTACTACAGAGCTCAGATAAAGGCCTTAGCATTGCAATGACCATGTGCCAATATGTGTACGGCTGCGGCCTGAATAGGTCTGTGGAGCATATTAACCCAGTCTCTTAGACCGGTTTCACACATTCGTATATTTCCGATACCGGAAAAAAACGGTACCGGAGATATCCATGTGTCAGTGTGTACTACTTGTGGCACACGTGTGCCGCATCAGTACCACACGGACGGCTGCCGGGGAAAAAGCGGCTACTGTAAGCGTTGTTTCCCGACAGCTGGTGCTGAAGCTGGCTGTCATTCTTCCCTGCCTGCCTGCAAGCAGAGGAGAGCGATGAGCGATATATTAAAATCTGAATGACAACAGGTGTCGAATGATGGGGGTAACAGTCCCAAAAGCCTGCATGTTATGATTTGGTAGCTGAGGAGGGCAGGAACAAAAAACCGCAAAGGCAGCCAAACACCAGAGAGGTTGGAATCTAATAGGTTGCAGATCCCTAAACTAACCGCACAACTAGAAGCAGCCGTGGGACGTTCCTACGGTGCCCTAGACGCCTCGTCACAGCCGGAGAAATCAGCTACCCCTGAAGATGGAAAGAGGAAAGCTAACTGACCCGGAGTAGAGCCCCAAAGGAATAGGAAGCCCCCAAACACATAATGGCGGTTAGACAAGATGAAAACACAAACGCAGACAGAAAATAGAATGAGCAAACGCTGGGGCCCAAAACTGTCTAGTTAGGACAGCACAGGAGAGAACACTGTCTGCAACCCAGCAAAATCCTAGGAAAAACTCCAACACTTCTGATTCTAAAAATGCTGAGACCTCATGGTCTCGACCACCTATATCAGATCTCTGGTGTGAACACGCAGCTACCCAGCAGTAAAAAATCACAAGAACTGAGCAAATTAACAGATACAAAAAGAGAACAGAGACCAGCACAAGCCCCCATTGGGGACCCGGCTGAACTCAAAAGCAAGGCAGCAAAAACAAGGAAAATCAAACCACAGAAAAAAACCCAGAAAGTAACTTATTTGAATGATAGCAGGAGACAGCAGAAAAGCAAGCTGATTTCCTACCTAGACCAGGAAGTAACAATTGATCACCGGCGAGGATCATGGGAGGTCAGCTCACTTATATCAGGCCAATCCGTCCCACCTGATAACCATTCATCAATTGCAGGTGGTGGACTTTTGCTGTTCAACATAGGTTCAATACCCTCAGCAACCACCAGAGGGAGCCTCAGCTCCGAAGTCGTCTCCAACACGTTCACAACACCCGCACCTGCTGTTGTTCGGACTTTAATATATTGCTCATCGTTCTCCACTTCTTGCAGGCAGGCAGGGGAGAATGACAGCTGGCTTCAGCACCAGCCGCCAGGGGACAGCGGCTTATAGTAGCGCTACTTCCCCGACGTCCGTCCGTGCACACGGAGGACAGTGTGCATTGTTCTCCATGTGCACGTGTGCGGCACGTTTTGCTGGCCATGTGTCCGTGCGAAAACGGACATGTCTGCCTGTTTTGCACACGGACACATGGTCTGTCAAAACACACTGACATGTACATAGAGTCTACGTGTGTCAGTGTCTCCGGGACATGAGAAAACTGTCACAACACGTACCAGAGACACTGACCTGTGAAAGGGGCCTTAGATGTGCTTAAAATATACAGAAACTGGCCAATACCCCACCACCATTTTCCACCACCATTTTTTTTGTAAGGTCCGAAATTTAGAAAATTTAAGGGAAGCAACAGTTCAATAAAGAGACACACGTCTCTTTTAGGACCCTGGAAAAGTCAGCAATGGTCTTTGTACAGCACCAGACAATGTAAATTGCTAGCGAATATGTATGCAACTAACAATTTGTAAACAGACATATATGCTGACAAGGGACAACTGAACGCTTCACTGGGACAACGAACTGGACGTGGTTGCTGACTGTTGTGTCTGTGCAACTGCAGGTTGTGGACAGGAGGCCTCAGCGCCTCCTTCCTAGACAGCAGAGTGGGTTTCACCGTCAGACACAAATTCTGTACCCAAGCGATCCACCCACCTACTGGGGTGCTGCATATATGAGCAGCATATGGCGTTTGCTAACAGAGGTATTAGGTCGAATTTCAATTTAAAAATGGATGTGTGGGTAAAATTTTAGAACTAGCAGCATATATATAGAGCATGTTTTACTACTCATGTTATTATTCTGTGTAAGACTGAAACCTGAAGAAGTGTGTGGAGCACATTAATGCATTTATGTTAAAAAATGTCCAAGTGCAGACCCAAAAAACAACATCAGGCTACCAGATACACTTTAACCCCTTTCTGACATCAGGCGTAAATGTATGCAGATGTTGGACTCCCTCCATTTGATGTGAGATCCGGCACTGAGCCCACATCTTTTCTGGCACATGTCAGCTGTTTGAACAGTTGACATGTGCCTCTAACAGCCTCAAGTGGAATTGCGATCGACCCGCAGCTGTTAAATAGTTAAATGCCGCTGTCAAACTCTGACAGCGGCATTTAATGTCTGCTTCTGGCAAGCGCGCTGGAAATCCTGCCCATCGGTGACCCCGTCATGTGATCGCCCGGTGGTCGGCGCTTATAGCAAGGGAGCAATTCTGCTACATACAGACGATCTGATCATCGCCTGTATGTAGCAGAGCCGTTGGATTATGGCAGCTTCTAGTTTCCCATGGAAAAGAAGTAAAAAAAAGTTTTAAAAATATTAAAAAATAAAAATATAAAAGTTCAAATCACCCCCCTTTCCTCCATTCAAAAAAAAAAAATCAAACATACACATATTTGGTATCGCCGCTTTCAGAATCGCCCTATCAATATAAAAAAGAATTAACCTGATCGCTAAACAGCGTAACGAGGAAAAATGTCAAGACACCAGAATTACATTTTTTTGGTCGCTGCAATATTGAATTAAAATGCAATAATGGGCGGTAAAAAGATTATATCGGCACCAAAATGGTATGATTAAAAACGTCAGCTCAGCACGCAAGAATAAACCCTCACCCAACCGAGATCACGAAAATTGGAGATGCTACGGGTATTGGAAAATGGCGCAATTTTTTTAACAAATTTTGGAATTTTTATTCACCGCTTAAATAAAAAATAACCTATACGTGTTTGTTGTCTATGAACTCGTAATGAGCTAGGGAATTATAATGGTAGGTCAGTTTTAGCATTTAATGAACATGGTAAAAACATAACCCAAAAAACAACTTAGAATATATTATTAGAATATATAGATTGAGAGTAGAAATGTGACCATTGCACAATGTACAAAGATTTCCAAAAATTACCCCAAGTGGGCTGTATCATATACACTGAAAGAGACTGTAATGGAGACATCACAAAACACTTTGCAGTTATTACAAGAGGTAGAGACAGGGAGTACATGTTTCATCATTGCACAATGTGCAAAGTTTTCCAAAAATTACCGTAGGTGTCTGTATCATACAAGCTGAAAGTCGCTGTAATGGGGACATCACAATACACTTTGTAGTTATTACAAGAGGTAGATATAGGGAGTACAAGTTTCACCATTGCACAATGAAAAAGGTTTAAAAAAATTAGCCAAGGGGTCTGTATCAGACCAGATGAAAGACGCCATGATGGGACATGACAATACACTTAGCAGTTTTTACAAGAGGTTGAGATATACAGTACAAGTTTAACTATTGCACAATATGCAAAGGTTTCAAAAAGTACAAAACAATACCAACGTTGGGTATACATAGATGAACACTAAGTACTTATTGTAGAAGGAGGAGGAGGAGAAGGTGATTTCCTGAACAAAATGTTTTTTTATGGTAAGGGATGGACGCTAAGACAACTTAAAAAAAAAACATTTGACCTGCATTTACATAACGTTGCTGTGATCCGTAGGGCTTACAAAGTCGGAGGAAATCCAGCCCTTGTTCAATTTTAGAAGAGCCAGCCTGTCTGCATTTTCCGTTGACAGCCATGTGAGCCTTTCCGTTATGATTGCACCTATAAAACCCGCTCTGACAACACACTCGCAGCAGGGCATGGCAGCACCTCTAAGGCATACAAGAAGAGGTTGGGCCAAGTGTGCAGCTTAGACGGCGAATAGTTAAAGGGCACTGAAGAATCAGAAAGGACGCTGGTATGGTCACTTAAGTAGTCCTTCACCATCTTGGTCAATGTCTCCCTGCTCTTCATAGTTACACCCACAGAAAGCCCATGCTGATGGGACAGTCTCTTGCAAATGGTCCAGTTGGTGGACATTCCCCGCACTGAGTTGCACCTGGTGTTTGTGGTCCTCCGTTGTAACCCTTGTGGGTGAAAAGAGCTGGTACCTCTGCCACCAGCTTTGTCTGAGGGTAATCTTTTGAGCAAGTCTTCAACTGCAGCCTGGGTAAAGAAAGTTGCACAGCCAGTATTTTATGGTAGAAAAAATGTCTTTCACGCTAGGGTCTTGGGAAAGGCATCAGGACATGAACTGCCATGTGTGCAGACTACAAAGAGTCAAACGTTCAGTGTCCTCACCAGGAACAACACTAACCGTCCTCTCCTCCTGACGACGCATAGCTTCCTCATACTCCTCCTCTTCAGGCCATCCATGCTGGACATGCATGAAGCTGGGATTGGGAGTCCCCTCTGTAGTGCAGAACAAAAAATCCTCTTTCTCCTCCTCTTCCTGTTCCTCATCATCACCCAATGTGGCCTGAGAATACTGTGTAAGGCTGGGCTGTATGGTATCAGCCACTGTACAATCTTGCTGCATAGCCACTTGCTCGGCATTCAAAGCTCCCTCTTTCAGATTCTACAGCAAACATTTTAATAGACAGAGTAGTGGGATGGTTACTCTCATAATAGCACTATCAGCGCTCACCATCTTGGTGCAGTACTCAAAGTTTTGAAGAACCTCACAGGTCAGCGATCCACACCCACTTGGCAGTTGTTATGTGTAGGCTCTGAGTATTACTCTGATGGGCATTGAGAAGCTGGAATTCAGTGACTGCCCACTGCTGCTCACTAAGCCTTGCCAACATATGAACGGTCGAATTCCAGTATGTGGGCAGGTCACAAATCAGTCAGATGAAGCAAGTTAAAGCGCTGCTGCAGCGATACTAGACCTGCGAATGCCTGAGATGACTTTAGGAAATGTGCGCTGACACGGCATACCTTGACAAGTAGGTCAGGCAAATCAGGGGATGTTTTTAAAAACCACTGTACAACCAAGTTCAACATGTGGGCCATGCATTGAATGTGTACCAGCTTGCCGAGCTTTAAAACCGGCATCAAGTTACGCTCATTATTGCACACAACCAGACTTGGTTGGAGGTTCAGGGGGGAGAGACACTGATCAGTGTTTTCTTTTATCCCTTTCAACAGCTCCTCTGTGTTGTGAGCTTTATCACCTAAACAGATGAACTTCAGCAGAGTGTGCTGCTGCTTTGCCAAGGCAGTGCTGCAGATTTCCCAGCAGAGGCTACTCCCGCCAAAGATGAGGAGCATTTGTCTGGTTCCTTAGTGGTGGTGTAGTGCGCTGAACAAATTTTGACAAGAACCTAGAACGAGATACAGTCATCTTCAGATCTGTCACACGACCTTGGTGGGCACCACTACATCCACATCCCTTAACGTCACCATTTCACATTATTTTCCCTGTTAAATTGTCACATAAGATTATCTATACCCGGATTGTGCCAGTTGCACAACTGCTAGATAAAGATATGCTATTTTTTAAACCATATCAACAAGGAGAGACAAAAGGAGCGTATAGGTTAATGAAAATACAAAATCTTTTATTAAATTACAATGTGTAAATGTACATAAAAGTCATAAAGGACATATAGCACAGGTGGCATCAGAATTACATCAAGTGCATTGCAAATCACATGATGTCCCTTTTTCTCAGTCCTTGTTATGAAAACTAATTAAAATGTCTATGTTCACACAGAGTTTTTCGAGAAACGTTTGAGTAGAAACTGAGTGGAAACTGGCTATATGCACACAACTTCTTTTCTAGGTTGATTCCTTAGCAGAAAAATCAATAAAAAACATTTAAAGCAATGACCATATAGAATTCTATGTAAAAACAACTTGCTGTGCATATGTTCAAGCTATTAACCACTTCAGGTTTCTAAAAATTGTGGTTTATCCTTCTGCCATTTTTCACACAGAAGATATGGTATATTTTGCAATACAAGTCAATAGAGAAGCTCAAAAGATGTCCATAAAATAACCAGATGTTTTTTGGAGCATATTGCCATAATTTTGATTACAAAATGCTAGCCACTTCTTCACTATTCAATTCCTACATGCTCGTAACGTGTTTTTAACTCAGAAGAGCACAATTAGTTTTTCAAGCAGAAGATACTTCAGGAAACTTTGGAGGTTTTTTTCACTGAAGTGTCTTTTGTGATGTTTTTTCTGTTGCTAACAGCGTGTTTTTCAGACATTTTTTAAGCAAGTGTTTTTAAATGGTTTTACCATGTTTTTTGTGCAATCTTTTACTGCTGTTTTCCTTTCATTTTTTTCACTCCATTGAATAATGAAGATACCGCTACTGTTTTTTGTAAGGAAAACAAATGGCAAAAAGCTCCAAGAAAACATTCAGTCATCTTCCAGGCATCTTTTGAGCTTTCCCACTGACTTTTATCGTAATGTACAAAGCTTCTTCTGGACATGTCAGTTCTTTTTACCGCTTGGCATTTGTAGGAAACTGTAGTCGTTAAAAGACACCCAAAAGCTTAAACATATGCACATATGTCGTTTTTCATAAAAATGAAAATGTTCATACTTTTAAGAATTTTCTGGTAGGTTTTTCAGGTAGTTTCTACTGTATAATCCTCCTGAAAAATACATGTGTACATAGCTAATGGACTGAAAAAAATAGCTAAAACACAGCCTAAGTTTTATTGGACCAGATTTGCCTATTTCTATTTATTGAATATCAGATATCTCAACTTAGCAATAGGGATTCCTTCAGATATCTACAGATTTGGTCACCTCATCATCAAAAGCAATAATAGTCTGTGTGATATTACTCTAGCATTACTCTACTTTACTCTGTGTGATATTACTCTAGCATTACTCTACTTTACTCTATGTGATATTACTCTAGCATGTTTCTTAATCTCTGTTCTCCCCATCTTATTTCAACTGCAGGCATTGTGAGAGCCTGTGCATTATCATGCCCCTTCTGCCTCAACAGAACAGAGAGACATGCACAGCAAGTGTATGTACAAATAAGAAAAACACTTTGCAGAAGTAACCACACGCCCACAAAAAAGAGTGCGGGAAACCATCATTCCTTTGTAATAGTAAAGTAATATGATGGCATTAGCTCCTAATACAAGCTAGAAATCAGCATATCTCAAAGCCTGAGACACAATCTAATACATTATATGATACCAAGATAAAAAAGCTATTTTATTTTTGAAAAATTATTATTATTACAAATATTTAGCCCAGAAGTAAGACATAGTCTGGTAATTTAAGCAAATAATCATAATTGATGACAGTAATAAATAGCACTTTACAGATTGACATCTGTTTAGGAGTAGTAATGCTAAAAGTACAAACTATATCAGCCATTGCTTGCAAAATCATAAAAAATGTATTATTAAGAAAGAGGAACATGGATCACGGTTTTGGAACAAAGAGGTTTCATTACTTTTTGGCAGGCAATGTAGAGAAAAGATTGTAAAGTAGTCAGTCTTTTATGGGAAAGCACTCAATTTGTTGCCTTGTACCTGTACTTCACAAGAATTATAGAACTGGCTAGAGCTGTAAAAACAAGCAATAAAATAATCCTCTAGATTGGCTTATTGTTAATCTTTATTGATTTAAATGCCCGTGCCCAAACATTATCATATTTTCATCATAAATTGTGAATGACAGATCTTTAAAAAAAAATGCCCTAATAAAATTAAATATAAAAAAATTCAACTTGTAACTAGCTATTGAGAATATGCTTTCACATACAAGTGCAGCACTGTGCAGACGTTTTAGGCATATGTGAAAAATAATATTTCAAAGTAAGAAAGGATGCAAAATAGAAACTGTCAATAGTTCATGTTTATTATGGTAATTAACAAAACACAAAGAGAGCGAACAAAAGAGAAATTGAAATCAAATGAATTTTTGGTGTGACCACTCTTTGCCTTCAAAACAGCATCAGTATTTAGATGATACACTTGCACACAGTTTTTGAAGGAACTTGACAGAGAATTGTTCCAAACATTAAGGATGACTAACCACTGTCTCTGCATATAATTTCACATATAGTCTATGATATTGAGATCAGGTCTTTGTGCGGGCCACGTCATCACTTCCAGAACTCTGTTATTTACTCTGAAAAT
The DNA here is from genome assembly GCA_009801035.1 of Oophaga pumilio. Lineage (NCBI taxonomy): Eukaryota > Metazoa > Chordata > Amphibia > Anura > Dendrobatidae > Oophaga > Oophaga pumilio. The sequence continues at coordinate 22,331 of VIAB01007149.1, read as the reverse complement.
AGTTCTTAATGATATCAGATGGTCGTTTAGAGTCATTGTCCTGCAAAAGTATAAATGTGGAGCCTATCAGATGCCACTTTATGGTATTGCATGATACATGAGTATGTGTCTGTATTTATCAACATTGAGGACACCATTAATTCTGATCAAATCTCCACCTTCAATTTCTGAAATGCAGCCGAAAACTTGCACAGAACCTACACCATTATTTACTGTGCCTACAGAGACTCATTATTGCAACACACTCTAGCCCTTCAGTAACCTAGATTCCTTCCCTTACAGACAAATATTTCAAATTTTGACTCATCAGTCCAGAGAACCTGCTCCCATTTTACTGCATCCCAGTTCCTATGTTTTTATGCACATTCAAGTCATTTAGCCTTGTTT
>VIAB01007148.1:88272-98544 GCA_009801035.1 Oophaga pumilio | reverse complement strand
TAATAATAATAGATTGGCGGTTGCCTCTACTGTCCCTAGCGTGACAGCTTCATAGAAATACACGCTGTCACACTCGGGTCAGGAGAGCCTCTGGGCAGTCCGTGCATTGTGATGCAATCTTTGTCCGTGTTGTATGGTCATCTCACTGCGCCCTCACATTGGGAGCTTGTGACAATTAGCTCTGATGTCCGATCTGTCAGAAGCTGCAGTAGCAAAATGATGAATCAGAACCAAAGCAATGGAACAGAAGGCTGTGGCTCTTAAGTATAATAATAGGATCAGGGAACTTATATTATTGATACCACTCAGGCGGTGAAATAAAAAAAAACGCTGGAGTGGTGTATTAACTAAATTCAATCCCTAATTTCAAAAAAGGAAATAACAAAAAATGCTAGGCAGATATAGTAGTGGTTGATAGATTGTGAACCCTTCAGAATCTTCCATTTTTCTGTGTAAATTTGACCTAAAATTATATCAGATTTATACACAACTCCTAAACGTATATAAAGAGAACTAATTCAAACAAATTATTTAAAAATATTAGACTCAGCATAACAGTTTTTGAATGAATTTGCTTGTATCACATGTCTTTAAATGGCAAAAGTATGTTAAGCTTTGCCTTCAGTATCTCATATAACTCCCTTGTGCAGCAATGACTGCATCAAAACATTTCTGGCATAATTGTTAATTAGTCATGCACATCAATAGTGGGAATTCTCTAATAGCTCACTTTGTTATTAGGTTGATTCCCAGTTGAATGGTCACAGGTTCAAATCAATGAGCAGCCAAAAAGAAGATTTCTTAAGAAAAGAGAAACAGCATCATCCAGCTCATCGATAGTGGTCTTTCAGCCAGGATAATTGCCAAACTGCATCATGTGAGTGCCATGATGGTTAGAAGAATACAAAATTAAGTCAATCCATCCATTCAAAAGTCAAAAGGTGGACGTCCAGGAAAAATATTGGAGTAATCACAAGGTCTATCAGTTCTGGTGCGAAAAACACAGTAGTGGCAGTGGCTCGTATGCTTCTTAACGGTGAGATCACAGATGTCCATGCAAGCACCATGCAATGCACATTACACAAGTCTGCTATGGTGGCCCAAAAACAGGTGAAGAAACCTCGACCTCAATATCATCATAGCAAGTGCCGGCTTGAATTTTCAAAAAAGTACCAAAAGTGGACAGTAGAAGATTGGACAGTACCTGGCTGACCATAATTGCTTGTATCCCTGTATTTCAGCCTTACCAACCTGCACCTGCTTTTGCTCTTCTGTATACCAGCCAGTCCATTCCACACCTGCCAGCACTCATCTGTATAACAGACAGTCAACCCTGCACCTGCTAGTGCTCATCTGTATACCAGCTGGTCTACTCCGCACCTGCCAGTGCTCATCTGTATACCAGCCATTCCAGACAGCATCTGTCAGTGCAAGAAAATCTGTGCACCTAGCCTCAACCTTCCAAAGGCCGATCACTCAACAAGCCTCAGTTTCGGCACCTTTCCTAGAATCTATGCAGAGTTACCAGGTGAAGATAGCTAAGCATCATCAGGAAGTTCATCATGCGGAAGGATCATGATTCTATTCTGGCAGTCCCAAAAATGTAATCTGTTCCTGCCTCAAGAAACTGGGAAATTCCAGAGCCTAGAGTCTGTCAGAGAGGCTATCCTGGGTAAGAATCATTACTTTCCATGCTGACTCTGACAGTATCTGACTCCTGTGGCAACATCCGTTTTGTCAAGTCGTCCTACCAGGACTCTGATTCTGCAGGCAATCTCCTCCAATAGGCCATTGTGGAGCAGTATAAAATCCCAATCCAATGTCTACAAGATGCTTTGGTGGTTTTATTAGTGGATGGAAAGCCTCTCTTAGAGACCATCCTGTTCATTAACGAGCTCCCTGAAACTTCGGGTAGGAATGCTAGATTTGGAGAAAATCTACGTGCTGTCAGGTCAGTCTCACTCTCTGCCACTAGGTCTTCCATGGCTGCAGAGACACAAGCTCATCTTGGACTTGAATTCCATTGTACTCCATTGGGGACAGAAATGCCACGAAAATTGCCTTGTTCCCATTCGTCCTGCTCGACCCTCCATCTAACTTACCTGGCTTGCCTGAGCCATAGTGGACATATGCCTATGTCTTTAAAAATACAGAAGCTGAGCCACTACCATCTCATAGGCAGTATGAATGCCCTATCTGTCTCCTTCCAGGTGCATCCCCTCCATGAGGTCGAATCTACTCCCTATTGCAGACTGAGAAAAGAGCCATGTCCGAATAGATTAAAGAGAAACTTGCTAGTGGTTTTATCTGGAAATCTTCCTCCCCTGCTGGAGCAGGACTCTTCTTTGTACAGAAGAAAGACGGTTCACTTCAACCCTGTGTCAGCTATAGTGGACTCAATCAAATAACTATCAAAAATAAATATCCTCTGCATCTCATCACTGAGCTGTTTCATCGTCTTAAAGTTTCCAGAGTTTTCAGGGGCATACAACCTGATCCAAATTCGCCATAGAAAAGGGCCTTTGATACCCATGATGGTCACTTCAAGTATCGTGTTTTGCCTCTTGGATTCCTTCAAGAACTAGTGAATGAGATCGTCCGGGATCTTCTCTACACATGTGTAATAGTGCACTTGTACGAAATCTTGATGTTCTCCCCCTATCTGCTTTCACACTGAAGAGATGTCCGCCAGGTTCTACAAAGATTAAGGTAGAGCCGCCTGTACACCAAATACATTTTTTCTTGAGGATTGGAAGTGGTTTGGTCATGAGGATAGGCCCTGGAAACATCCAGGGAGAACATCTATGCCTATCTACTCTTAGAGAGATTTCTTGTGGGCTTGAAAAAGAGGGTGCTTAAAGGGGGATACTGTAGCACCGGCGTCCCTGCGCGCTGCCCCTCTTACCTGGCAGTGACGCCAGCTCACTCACTGCTGCGGCCCCTGTCCCGCACTTCCTTCTCCTTCCTTGTTGACAGCTGCCTGGGATATGTGCACATGTGCACCAATTTATGACACTATTGTTAGGGCACAGGCGCTGTCCTAAAGTGTCTCCAGCCAATAGCTGGGGGACACTTACTATTTAAGGGACCTGCTTCAGCATGGAGGTGCCTGAGCATTGTGATTTGCTAGTTATTAGCATGATTGCTAGTTGTCAGGTCCACAGTACCCACCAGTCTACCTGTCTAGTACCTGTCTGCCTGTACTTGTTTGTCTCCCTGTATTTCAGCCATACCAGCCTTTAGCTGCTAGTACTCATCTGTATAGTAACCGATCCACTCCACACCTGCTAGTGCTCATCTGTGCATCAGTCAGTCCACTCCCCACCTGCCTGTGCTCATCTGTATACCTGTTGCACCAGCCAACACATGCCAGTGCTTATCTGTGTGCCAGCCGGATTAGCTTGCACCTGCCAGTTCCTATCAGTTTACCTGCCAGACCCGTCAGTATCTGTGCTTCCTGTGTTCCTGCAGTGCCTGCCTTCATCAACTGTTCACTTCTTCCAGGCTATTCCAGCTACTAGTCACTTGGAGGTCAGCTATTGGTCATCCGGGGTCTGTCCCAGAGTAGCACCTAGTGTTCATTGGGAGCCAAACCTAATCCCACCATGAGGGGCTCTAGTGAAAGGTCAGGTGCTCACCTAGTCATGGTCCTTCAGGCTCTGCTCGGACCATGGCACAGTGGTTCCCCCATTCCCGTTACAGTATTACATTCATATTCTCACTGATGCAATTGTACAGCACATTACTCTCTAAAGATGGAATCACTGACTCGGTAGATCAGGAAAATGTGGTAGGCATAGTATATCTTGACTTCAGTAAAGCATTTGATAAAGTATGTCACACTATTCTTATTGAAAAAATGACCAAGTATGGGATTGACAAAGCTACGATTAGGTGTATTCATAACTGGCTCAGTGATCATACTCAAATAGTTGCAATAAATGGTTGCACATCCAATTGGAAGAGTCTTTGAAGTGGGGCACCACAAGGCTCTGTCCAGGTTCCAGTGTTATTCAACATTTTTATAAATGTTTTAGATAAGAAAATTAAAGGTAAACAAATCAAATTTGCAGATGATGCAAAGCTATGAAGGATAGCTAACACTAGAGAAGACAAAGGATTCCGAAGGATCTAGATCAGCTTGAACAATGGACAGCGACTAATAAAATGGTATTTAGCAGGGAGAAATGCAAGATTTTTCATCTGGGCAAGAAAATTACATATACAGAATCGGAAGGAATAGAACTAAGCAACAGCATGTGTGAAAAAAACTTAGGTATGCTAATAGATCACGGATTGCACATGAGGCAACAGTGTGATGCAGCAGCAAAAAAGGCAAACACAGTTCTGGGCTGTATTAAGAGAAGCATAGAGTCTAGATCATGTTAAGTAATTACCCCTCTCTACATCTCGATGGTCAGACCTCTTCTGGTATACTGTGTCTTTTAAAGATCTGGCCTCCACATTTCAAAAAAGACATTGAAAAACGGGAGGAGGTTCAGACAAATGCTTCCAGTATGGTGAGCAGCCTGCAAACTATGTCTTATAAGGAATGGTTAAAAGAGCTGGGAATGTTTAGCTTGCAGAAAAGATAAGAGGAAACTTAATAGCTGTCTACAAATATCTCAAGGGATGTCACAGTGTAGAGGAATCATCCTTATTCTCATTTGCACATGGAAATTTGAGAAGCAATGGAATTTAACTGAAAGGGAGAAGATACAGATTAGATATTAGAAAAAACTTTTTGACAGTGAGGGTGATCAATTAATGAAACAGACTGCCATGAGAGGTGGTAAGTTCTTTTTCAATGGAAGTCTCCAAACAGAGGCTCGACAGACATCTATTGAATACGATGACCGTGGAGGTCCCTTCCAACTCTAAAATTTTCTGTGATTCTATGATGTGATATCTGAATAGAATTATGAGGTCATGTGAGCCTATAGTGGCTGATGCAATCTTCTGCAATGTATAAAATGGCTGTTGGCATGTTTTTGTAGATTCAAGATAATTGAATTGCAAATTGTTCAAATTCACCAAGACCTTTGAATTTCCTAGAATTCAACACAAATTTGATTCCCAAAGAAACAATTGATTTGTATCTAGTGCCTTAAAAATGTATTGTAATTAAGATAATAATGTCTTGTGGAAACTGCTTTACTCCATACTGTGAACAAATTGAGTATGTGTGTCATATATTCACCGAGTAATGGCATTCTATAATGTAACCTCTTAGTCATTAAGCAAAAGTGTGACAACTCATATAGTATTTTCAGTCATTAAGGTCAAAACTAATACATTTCCTATATGATTATTAAGAATTATCTCAGAATACTGACACTGTGTAATGAAATACCCAGATTAGATTTGATGTCATTCAGGATTCCAGACAATTAATGTTTTATACATAAGTTAAGACTTTTGATCTTTTATTCTGGTTTAACACTGAACACTGGAAAAAAAGAACTACAATATATAAGGTTAAAGAAACCCTTATCTTAATATTTTACAGTTTGCAAAAATATTTCCAGTTTATTGTATTTAAATTTAAATTGTAATGTGTATTATTTGTATTTTAGGATACACCACCGCCTGGCTCTTATAATGTATCTGAATCCTACGAGAAACTTCATAGTAAACAGAGCTACAGTCCACCGAGGACCTTCCAAGCTAAAAGAAATCAAGCTTCTTTCTTAAGTGTGGTCCCAAGAAATTTCACTCCTCAGAACGATTTTCAAGTGCCAGGTAAGGCATTTTATTTCCCGTGTATTAGTACATGGTAGAAGTTAAAACATTTTAATTACCAAGTACAAGTCCATAGTAAATGCTAAGACATTTTATTTCCTGTGTTTAAGTGCATGCTTTGGAGAGGAAATAAGAGGCCCCATTATGGGTGTTATGTGGTAGCTAAGGCCTAAGACTGACAAAATATACACATTTACATAGTTCAGGGAAGTTTTTTACTGACTTGTGAGATAAAAAAAAAATATGCAAACTGTCGTTGTAGCGATTACCAAAGTTTCCAGCCTTTATATTAATAATATGCTACAAGTTTTACTTTGAAACTTACTTAATGGTGACCGGTCTGCAAACCTTGTCCTATGAGGAACGGTTACAGGATTTGGGATTGTTTAGCTTGCAAAAGAGAAGACTGAGAGGAGACTTAATAGCTGTCTACAAATATCTCAAGGGCTGTCACATTGTAGAAGGATTATCTTTATTCTCATTTGCACAAGGAAAGACTAGAAGCAATGGGATGAAACTGAATGGGAGGAGACACAGATTAGATATTAGAAAAAACTTTTTGACAGTTAGGGTGATCAATGAGTGGAACAGGCTGCCACGAGAGGTGGTGAGTTCTCCTTCAATAGAAGTCTTCAAACAGGCTGGACAGACATCTGTCTGGGATGATTTAGTGAATCCTGCTTTGAGAAGGGGATTGAACCAGATGACCCAGTAGGTCCCTTCCAACTCTACCATTCTGTGATTCCATGATTAATCCCATTACATCCAATGAGAAATGTTCACCTTTCATTTCTAGGAAGAATACCAGTTTGCCAATACCTATTGGCAAACTGGCATTAGTCTATTGGCATATATGCATAATGAATACAATGCTATCATTAAATGGGGTGTATCACCATGGCAACCATTATGTCAATGTGCTGAAATTGGGCATATCTATATAATTAAGAGTGATCTGGTGTACAGTACCCCACTATATTTTTCAATGAGCAGATGTCACTTAGTGGCAAGGGTCTGTCAGCACCTACTGGATCCCTCAGTAGGTGCTGACAGACTGGTAGCAATGATCTTTGATGCAGCGAAAATGATTATTCCATCTGATAAGCGTTTTGCTAATTCAACTGGTGATCGGCAGCCTGTTAACACTGAAAGATCATCGAGAAATGTTTTTAAGATTGCTCGTTCACAATTATCCTTCAGTGTAAATGCAGCTAAAGTCTAAAACTTCATTGACGGTGTTCACAAATCATATTGACTGTTATATGGATGTACACATGACAGGCCAATCAGCTGTTAGCTTGTAAGGAAAGCTGCTAAATTATATATTCTACAAGTCCATAAAGGTTTGAAAGCTTTTTTTTTTTTTAAATGTACAGATGGAATTTCTGAGTTAAGACTCATTCAGATATCCATTTTTAGACTATGTGTAATAGTCTATGGGACCAGTCACATGTCTGTGATTTTTTGATGACTGAGAGGTCTGCGGAAAATCGTGGAGACACTCTTTAAAGTGCACTATCCTGTCTACATTAAAGCATGAAAAGGAGCATGCTCTTTATGACAGATGCAGATAATTTTTACGACTGTTTTTCTTACCAAGCATACTCATGTATAATTTGAATGGTAATGTTGAGTGTCATGCTAGAACTTTTGTACGGAGCTTGTAGTAAAAATGGAATGTAGTATATATGAATTTTTATTTTCATTCTGAAATAAGCAATCTGTGGTTTATGATTATGAGCAGATTCTCGGAAGGAAAAATAAACCATTCAGCTTACCATTGATGCTCTACTTTATTAGTCAGCTTCCTCATTTTGCGCCAATTTGAATTTATTGTAATTTCTTTCTGCAAGGGGTTTTCTGTTTATTCTCCTTAGAATAGACATTGTTTCAGAAGATTAGATTGGCTAACTAGAGAATAGGAGCTGATCTGCAGCACTCAGCAGCAGTAACTACACATTAAGCGAAGCTGCACAGTGCAATATGTACATCCAGCCACCACTGCACCTAATAACAGTTCATTGGTGGCGAGGCGGATGACTTTTAAATAGGCCATAAATATCATATGACTCAACAAACCCTTTAAAGATAGGTCACCAATTAAAGCGAGATGAAAACTAAATTTTAGTAATGAAATAAAGAGTTAACATTGTTCATCAGTTGCTTTTCTTATGGAAGCATTATTGTTACATACCTTTGTACAGAACACTACTTTTCACAAAAGGTACAAGTCTAACAGAATTCAAGTTCTCTGTGGTATTTCAATAGGTTAATGTAATTCTCATTGTTTTGTGCATGTATCAGCCATTTCCTTGAAGACATCAGTTTCAGAGAAGTTTTAAAATGCAAGCACTAAACCCAATGCCTTTATGAAAATAATCTTTTCCCTTGACTTTCCTTCCACAATCTTTGAGGCTTTTAACAAACAGCATCACTGCAGGGAACATTTCAAAGTGCATTTCTCTGGAAACCTTCTTTCCGAGTAATGTTTTTTTCCATACGCCAAGTCCAGTCTGTGTCATCTGCAGCAGAATTGCTTTCATACACACAGCAGTGGAATGAGGTAAAAACAACAGGTAGCTTATTTTATCTAAATTAGCCAAATTGGTAGAATTCAGGCATACGCTAGCTGGGATCTGAGCAAACAAATGTACTGTGTCATTTTAAATGATGAATCCAATTATATAATTTTCTAAAAAGACTATTGAATGTGTATTAATAGCAAATTCTGAAGTATGCTATACATAAATACAGATCTACCAAAGAGACCTGCTGTATTTTCCCTTTGTTATAAATACAACTAGGAGAAAGGATTAGGCTTTGAACTTACAAGTGAACAAAAGAAAATAAAACAAAAAGTCCCACAATGCAGGCGATGTAAGTGATAAAAACCTACTCATTACTGAATAATACATAGCTCACTGAAGAAGTCATGACACACCATGCATGTATGGTAACTGTAGGCCTGTCACACACCTGTCCCGAGTGTCCCAGGCTCTGCTTCCTTCTCTGGGTCCGCTGCCCTAAGTTGTACTACACATCGAGTTTTGCAAGTTGCCCAGTGTGAATAAATGACATCAGCTCCCTAGACCTATTTAAGGCTCATTAAGACACAAACCTATTGTGAGAACGAGAGGAAGTCCTAGGGTGGACCCGCTGGACCGTGGCAATGAACCTCCCTCGGGCGAGCTGACATGATGGACCACCCCCTATACAGGGAGCGTTAGGGGCAGGCTCGGAGGAGACTGTCGCCACGGCAGCTGGTACCCAGAGGTGAACAGCAGGATTCACAGCAGAAGACAGGGAGCACAGGCTGGGACTGACACAGCAGGGACACAGGCAGGACTGAGGTGCCAACGGGCACGGCTGAGACACAAGAACACAGGCGGAATGGGGAGACTGGCAGACAAGTGCACTAGGGAGAAAACAAAATGGAGGAAGTAGGTCAGGGCAGGGGATAGGCAGCAAGAGATAGTGGCAGAGCACGCAGGGTGACATGGGACCAGAGTCACTTGTGGGACACAAATGACAGTCAGGCACAGCCAGGAGGAAGAGGCGGCCTGATAAGCAGAGTGCGCAGGGAACTTCTGGGTCAGGGTCCTCCAGGGGCATAGAGCAGGCTGGTAGGAGCGTCCTGATCTCACAGAGATAGGTGCGCGTGCTCGCCGTAAAACTAAGTGCGCGCGCGCACCCGACAGGAGACAGGTGCCGGAGCAGGCGCCGGGTGATGAGCGGGAGCGCACCGGGACGCCGAGGACCTGTAAGTATGCCGAGGCTCGGGAGGCGGCGACACGACAGGCGGCAGCGTGAAACCTGTTTCTTGGATTTAAGACTCCAGATCTCCATATTTGTTGTACCCCACCTTCTGTGGATGCTGTACTTTACTTGCTTCCATCAATGCTGGGTTCTATTTCATCCGACCTGTTGCTCCTGAGATTTATGAGTGTGTCAAGTCCTTATTACCCACATGCCTTTCTGCCTCCTGCATCAATGCCTGGGGTCCACGTGATCACCAAAAATGAGGCTAATAGGATAGTCTAAAAAGGTACTTCAGATCAGGCACGCAACATAATGATGTACACTGAGCCTATATGTTATCACAAATTCTCTGGCCTCCAGAAAAAGCTGAGCACACAGAAGACAATTGGGCACAATGCTCTCAGAACCACACTGCTACTTCATTGTAGTGATTAATAGGGGTTAGATTTGTCATACACTTACAAAATAGGCATTGATAGAGGTTTTATCCCTGCCATCAATAAACTTAGTGAGTTAGCCCATTTGGAATCCAAATTATTTAATTTATTATTTTTTATGACTTAATTATGGAATAAACAAAGTTTCTCTTCTGTAGACATTGAATAGATCAGCAGTATTTGATGCCCTTTATGTTTAAACATAGAGGCACTCGCATTTTAGTGATCAGCAAAGTCACAACACTGGGACACTCATTGGTCATACACTAAGCATCTATCATCTGTATAACTTATAGGTAGTGTTGAGCGATACGATACCGCAAGTATCGGGTAT
>VIAB01007148.1:66420-77979 GCA_009801035.1 Oophaga pumilio | reverse complement strand
TAGCTCCAGATTTTACATTTTCACATGGGGAAATGGGTAAAAATCACACCAAAATTTGTCCCACGATTTTTGACGAAAGTGGAAATCCCTATATGTGGCTGTACAATACTGCTTAGCCATATGAGGAAACTCAGATGGAACGCAGCACTATTTTCCTCCTGGAGCACAGATTTTCTATAATAGTTTGTGGACTCCATATACAGAGACCCTAAGTGCTAAGAGAGCAGAATCCTCATTCAAGTGACCCCATTTTGGATATGATACCCCTTTAGGAATTTATTTACAGGTGTACTGTAGTGATGATTTTTACTCCATGGGTGTTTTCAAGAAACAAAAAGCAGTGGATGTTGCTGAGTGAAAATTGCAATCTGCCATTGTAGTGACCAGTACATTGTGGTGCCCAGCTCATGCTTCTAGAAACACCCACCCATAAATTAGTTGTGCTTTCATTGCTACAGAAATGCCAAACACGTGGATGCTAAATGTGGTTTTACGCATACTGGGGCTCAGAAGGTAGGGGTCGTTTGAATTTGGGAGCGCAGAATTTGCAAAATTTCTTTTGGGGGAGCGAGAAGCGAATTAACTTTTCCAAAGTCGTTGTGCTACCAGAAATGAGGAAGCCCCCTATATTTCCATTGACAGATGACCGACCCAAGTGGGGGCTTTTCTTATGGATTGATTTGAAGCTTTTGTTAGGAAAATTTTACATATCTCTTTGGATCACATTTTTCCTGCTCTCTTTTCTGAACATTTATATTGGAGTTTTCATCTAAATCTCCATGTGACATGATTCAGATGAAACCTTGAAGGATCCATCCACTCTAATGAGGCAGCAGAGTTTCTCTGGACTCCATCTGGCCTTTGTTCAGAAGTGCACAAAACTTTGGCCGACGGCACTTTTATCCACGCCTAAAAAACGGATATCGTAGGATCATAGGTCAGATGGCGTTCTGCAGTGCATCCATCTGCATCATTACAGGAATCTTTCTGCTGGGGTTCCGTCTGAATCACATTTTTCAGAGATTTACATGGTAAACCCGGTGTGAGCACTCAGTGCAGAGCACAGGATAAATATCAGCCAGGCCTTAGTGAGATCTTTGGGAGGCAGAATGAAAAAATCAAAAACAAATGAAGAATTGATACTGATCAGTACTTTATTCTCTTGTACAGTCTGCAGCATGGAAGCAATCTGCAGATATCCTATGTAGAACTGGTGATTGATCTCCACAAGGCGATTCTATGACAGTGTAATTGGCTATATGGTTGATTGTATCATGGTGGTGAACATTTGTAATTGACCATGTGATTCGATATTTCTATTAGGTGTGGTTACCAGTTTAAAGTGCTATTCCCAAAAAATTGTTCTACTCACTGGGGGTCTAACTGATGTTGTTCCCAACAATCCTGACATCAGGGCTTTGGAATTCTGAAAATTGATTTTTATAGCCCTGACTTGAATGAAGTGGATGTACACTTGCTCAGCCTCAGCTCCATTTAATGTCTATGGCAATGCCAAGTACAATGCTTGGCTATTTCCTGCAGTCTCATATAAAATGAATAGAGGGGAGCCCATGCAATCGCACCTCTGCATCATCCATTACAGGGCTTTAGAGCTCCTCTTCTTGAGGTCCAATGTCCTGATCTCTGGATTATCAAGGTGTAGATTATTATTTATCCAGTGGATAGGGAGTAACTTGTGTTTTGGGATTAACCCTTTAATAAATTAGTTAGGGGTATGACAAAGTAAAGAAAAATTAACTGAACTTGATGGTGGGGAATAATGTACATAGTCTGATGAGGTTTGTGTGCCTGAGTTGCTTTTCAAGACTTGTCTACATATTATGTCGCTTCTGTGAAAACCGAGGCCAGTCTCTGTCCTCAATAGTGATGGTAGCATAGTGAGCAATTCTTCACTGCAGGGAAAATCAAAAAGACTTGTGGGACCACTTACATAGTTGTGTGAAAAAGCCAAATTACTTATAAGATAAACATTAGTTCCCTACTTTGAGCTCAGGGTTTTTTCCTAAACTTTTGCTGTTACCATCACTCAAACTTAACATCTTATTGCATAATTGCTCTCTGATTTCCATTTTGAGAACCTGCATTTCTCTTAAATCTTGATGAACATTTTCCAGCATTAGATGATGCGTGTTACTTTGTGAACTTTCAAACTATTCATCCTATTCTTAAACCATAAGGATCAACAAAACCAACTATATCATAATCACATTGAATTTCATAGATGTATGGCTTAAAATACTGCAACCATTCATTTATCCGATCATTCTGCATGAAATAACTGCCTGCATTGTAATTATGTATTCACTCAAGCATTGCCTACCTCATCTTCTGAAATGTATTCACCGCAAATATACCTTGCTCGTGAAGCAATTATATGACAATACGCATTGTTAAGGCACAATAACTAATAAATCGCGGTTCAAAGCCAACATCACAAGGATTCAGAAGTAACTATTACTGATACAATGGATATGGCTGGAACAATGTAAAGTAATGTAAATGTATATGTCCACGGATTTGTAACACTATATACAGCTCTTTATTCACCACTTTACTAATAAGTAAAAGTAACAACACATTTCAGGGTAAAAATAAACAACTTAAGTGCATAGTAGTGTTACTTTTGTTATAGGAACATACCTGTGAAGTTAATGTCTAACAGAACTTTGCTGTCTTATTGAAATCAATTTATTTCCAACTAAAGCACCACTCCCAGCATTCTTTTTATTGCACAGCAGAAGTAGTGCTTTAAATGAAGTTCCCCTGTCCCCTGTCTGATACTCACCTGAAGTCTTCATCGTTTTCCAGAGTTGCATCCATCGGTCTCCCACGGCATCTCCAGCGTTCCATGGTGCATGAAGGCGGTAACTTTTCAGTACAAGTCTATGAGAGCCTTTTTCTGGCCTCGCTCTCGCTCCCGTAGACTTGAATTGAGAGCTTGTGAAGTAGCTTCTTACTTCCAGCCAGTCAGAAGCTGTGCTCACAAGACGGCATCGTGGGACCGGAGAGGCACTGAAAAACGATGAAGACGACGGAAGGTGGGTACATAACCAGGTGTAGGGGACTTATATTAAAAGCGCCAGTGCTGAAAAAAATGCTGGAGTGGTGCTTTAAGTGCTCATTTTATTAAATGGTCATATTACTCTTCTTTCTTCAGTAACACACCGTTCACCTGACTCCCGGTTTCTTGCTTGGAGGTGGTGTAGTGTGCTCCTGAAGACTGACAGTTTGGATCAGAGGCTACTTTCTGTTCTCCCATGCATTTAACGGAGACAGTTATGCATTTGCAGCATCAAAGGAACTCAGAGTCACTGCAGTTGGCCTGATTCAGATTACATCGACGATGTAGCTTTATTATAAAATATTCAACACTTCTCATAAAAAGTTATTTTTTTTTACGGCTCTTCCTGTGATGTTTTATTTGGGAGGAGTCTCAAAAATGACTTCACACGAAACTGAGGCTGCACTCAATTCCCTGCAGCATTTATCACCCTTCCTAAAACAGGACGTCTTCAGGGCGTGGGGCTGCAGTTAAGGGTATGCCACACAAAGCGAGATCGCTAACGAGATCGCTAATGAGATCACTACTGCGTCACCATTTATGACACAGTAGCGATGTCGTTAGCGACGTCGCTGTGTGTGACATGTAGCAGCGATGTGGCCCCTGCTGAGATGTCGCTGATCGCTTATGAACGTTCTGAGTCATTTTTTGGTCGTTGGTGTCCCGCTGGTGAGCCTGAATCGCTGAGTGTGACACCCTTTATGAACGACTTCACCAGCATCGCAGGTGGGACTAGGTTTTCCCAACGACCGCAGAGGTTGTTATACAGATTGCTGATGAGATGTGTTTGGAATCACAGATCGCTGATGAGTTGTGTTTGGAATCTAACTAGCGATCACTAAGCGATCGCACCAGCGATCTCGCCAGGTCGTGTCGTTGTCGTGATCGCTAGTGCGATCGCTAAGTGTGGCAGTGCCTTTACTCACTACAGTTTCTTGCTTCTGAAGATGTCCTTGATCCATGTTAATGGATGGTGTGGGGAAGGTGAGTGCAGCACCCGCAGTCAGCTTCTATCTCTGCACCTGTGAAACAAAATGTCAGGAGTCAGAGCGAGGCAATGGGTGACACCAGCAACGCCTCACAGCTTCTAGCACTGCCCTCAAGCAAATTGTCATCAGGGGGCACTGCTGGTGTCGCTCTCTGATTCTATCTTTGCCAGTGATGACGTTTTGTTTAAAAAAATATGCTGCAGATAAGACAGAAGCAGAATTCGGGTGCTGCACTCACCTCTCCCTCAGTGTCTATCACCATATAGATGTCTTCACAGGGTGGTCAAGCAAGAATCTGTAGTAAGTTGTTATAGCTATTCAGGGCTATTAGATATATTTACTCTTACAGTTTGGACTGTAAAATCTGCTAACAGAACACTTTTAAGGATTTATCTCCCTAACATATGGAAGGTTCCCATGAAACCTGTAGGACAGATTAAATACAAAATTAGTCAATCATGTGACACGCAATCATTTATCATGATCCACCTTCATACCAAAATTACAGTAACTTAAAGCTTGTTCATGTCTTAAATTTTGTCCAAAAACGGCAATATTAGGACAATCATTTAAATATGTAATAATTCATGATTCCAAGTAAATCACACTGTCTGGCTACTACTAGAGGGGCATGTGAAGCCAACTTTAGTGCAGCATCTGACTTACTTTTCTCACCGTCCCAAACTAGTTGTATGGATTGATTTCCTAATATTTGCTGAGAATAAAATCTGAAGGTTGTGACATATTCCGTGAAACGAGATAGTTACACCCCAGAATTTACAATCATAGCGACTCCTGCTTTTCAAATGTCACAACTTACATGGGACAGAACATTAATTACACGCTGTTACCTGACTTTTAAGTTTTACTTTATAGACCCTATAAAAATCTAAGCGCTGACACTTAAATGTCAATAAAATGAGAGGTTTCTCTAGGACAGGGAAGATGAATACAGAAAAGGCAAGACAGGGCAATTACAGTACCCACTGTGCAATTTTAATTTCCTTTTAAATCCTTGGCATTTTTAATAGTACCACTTAAAATGTACCCACAGATTAATATACATGGAAGAAATGAACAGGGAATATGAAAATGAAATGGAATATGGTGTACAAGGTGGCCCAGTAAGTCCTGGTATTATTTTATCAGACTATAATTTTTTTTGGCTGTAAGCTACGTGCTAGATCTTAACTGTCTCGGCACTAGAGATGGGCAGAACTGGTGAGATCGAATTTGCCAAAATATGTTTGTTTTTTTTGAGAAATTCTGTTTGCAGCAATTTTTTTCTCCTTGAGTTGAATGTCCATTATTATGCTATAAGGTCTATGGAGACCCCAGAGCATAATAAATTTATGGGCGTTGAAAAAAAACAAAAAAAAATAATACTAACCTCTCCGCTCAACTTTCCAGCCTTCCCTGTCCCCTGAGGCGTCGTGCACTTAAATCTCAAGAACTCCTGATGCTATGCCGAGTCTTCTGGCCACGACCAGGCCTAGTACCTCCTTGTGTAACCTAAGGTCACAATGATGTCATCACGACCTTTAGACGTACATGTGCAGTGATGTTAAGAATTGGCACAGAGCAATGCATGGAGGACAGCAAACAGTGCAGGTGGCTAGAGAGGTGAGCGGTGAAATTAGCATTATTTTTTTTGGTTTTTTTAACCTTTTACAGTTCAAACAAGAGCGAACACAAGACAAAGTATGAACCACAAAGGACTAATTGAATTAATCCACAATGTCACTCAATAGTATGATGTCATAAATATTATAAGTCAGAAAATGCCCAAGACCCAAGTTATACATATACCATTTAAAAATGTCAATGACATTTTCACACACAAAAAAAATGAAGATATTTATAAACATTAAAACAAGCAACATTATTTCATGGTTTCCCCACCAAACTTGACGTGTGAAAGTTCTTTTAGTTTTGATAATTGTTCTGCACTTTTGTATGCTGGTGGTAATTTTTATGTAACTAGTATGAATTATATAAACGTTGACTTTTACGTACAGTGCATACAATGGTATTCAGTAAAAATACAATGAGAGGTTCACAGGTCAACATTTTCTATGAATTCGGCTTCCATTTTCCTATAGAAGAAATATAAATGTGCTTAGTTTATTAGTAAACATAGAAAGATCAAAGATAAAGTCCTAGAAGCAAGGCCAAGCTGTTTTTCACATTCGTAGCCGTGTTATCAAATATATTCACTGAGTCAGAACTTAGACTGTGTGTGTGGTCCGCATTGTGTGGTTTACAGCTTGTACCTTATTTATAGTCATAAAGATAAGACACAGAGAGCTCCTATCTCAGCAAGAAGCTGTTTCTTATAAAAAGTGTATGAAGGAAATATATTAGGAGAGTATTCAATATGCTATGCTGCTCATACATGGTAAGTAGGTAATGTTTTACTCAAGGCTCCTATCATATACAATCAATTTAATATCAGTGGTGAAAATTCGAAACAATGATTTGTTGCACATACTCTGTACATCCATCTCCTCTTCTACTAAATTAAGGGGATGTCCCATAAACAACATTCATCACCTATCCACGGGATGGATGATAAATGTATGATCATTGGTAGACCAGTTGCTAAGAACACAGTTCATCCAGAGACATAAGGGTCCGAGGTCCCTTGTCTAGAAGGGTAGTGAGCTCGTGTGACCATCTCTCCCATAGACAATGACTAGAGCAGTGGTGGCATCTGTTTACTACTACACGAGACTTTTAGATAGATGATATTCTAGTGAGCGGCGGGGGAATAAATCAGACCCCCAGTGATCATACATTTATCATCTAACTTATGATTATGTATTAAATGGTAGCTAGGATATGTGTGATGGCCGAAAAGGGTAATGTAACAACACCTTCAGTTATACTGACCTGCATTTCCACTGGGTAAACTGAACCAGGCGTCCCAAAACAGACCGGCACAGTTATATTTTTTGTCTTAGATTTTTGATAATTTTAAGTGGAAAATAATCTTTTAAGGACATCATCTGGGGTGAATTCCTTCAGTAGGACCCTGCAAAATATTGAGCCTGTTTTTTTTTTCAAAACATAGTTTATCCACTTTCATGAATTACATGTTCTGTATGTCTCCGTCTCCTGATAACTTTTTGTGAAAGTAAGTTTTTGATGGGCTGCATTTGGGGCAAATTCTACAGGTATAATCCATTGAAGGGAAATAATTATTAAAAAAAATGGTTGGGCTTCTATGATTTTCAATTTGCATTAATTCTCAGCTTTTTCCTTTTTTTTCAAAAATAAGTTTTTAGTTTGACTGTCCTGAGAGGACCCTGCAATGATTAGGCTTCTACGCATGGCACAAAGAGAAAAATTGTTGTAACTTAGCAAACAAAAATTCTTGGTTTTCTGTACCTCGGAAAAACTGTGCAAAATTGGGCCCCTGTTGGCCACTAGTAAAATGATGCTCGGGTCCTTGTCCTTTAAAAGGGTCGTCCAGGACTTTTTCATTTTTTACTATGGGCCTAAAAACTTACAGGCAGGTAGTTGCTAAAACTGTTGTTCCCTGCGCCAGCTCAGAGCAGTCACCGACTTCGCCTGTCGACGATTCAGCTGCTCCATGTCAACAGAGTAGTTCTTCTCCTTTGGTGCTGTATTGTCAATGGGTCGGGATTCCCGCAGTTAGGTAGCGGGGAACTGATTGTCCATAAGCATGACATCAGCAGTCATGAGACATCAACAGAGCATAGCGGAAGAGAAGTCGCTGCCCTGTAGATGTGACATCAGCAGAAGCTACTAAATAACTGGCAGGAGCGGTCTGTGACCACTTCGACGCCATGCACCGGTGGGTAGTTAACAACTACCTGCCTGTTAGCTCTAAAGCGTGTAGTTAGAAAAAAGTATATAGTCCTGGATAACCCCCTTAATTATACTCTCTGTATTCCCTACGAAATAAATATCAGGTAGATTAAAAGACAGTGAGATCCTGCTCAATGCTGTCTTGTACATCTTCAAGAGATGTTGATATTAAACAAAACAATTAACAGGAGAAGTCATCACTCTTTTAAGTATTTCAGGTTCAACAGAAATTAATTACATTAGTAATGGCTAATTCCACTACTGATGAAGTATCTGTTGACGATTTTATAACTACAAATACAGAATACTCTCCAATTCTCTTCTTTCAGCAGTGTCATTTGTTGTCATTAAGTAACATGAATGGATGGTTGACACTCAAGAACTAAAACCATGATTCTGTTTCCGGTGTCTAGACAACATGTTACCCATGGAAAGTACCATCTAATGTTTATAGGACATACACAGTGTCGTTGACACAAGATCGGATTGCCTACATCAAGTCCCTGAATGCATTGTTTTTAATTTACTTGGTTAATCAGGTTTAGCGTAGGCCACTTGCCTAAGCTAGTTTATTCAGAGTTGGCCTCCATCCTGGAAATTTTAGTCATTCCCATTCTTTTACAGGCAATAACAGAATGATGTGCCTGATCATAAAAGACTAAAAAGAATAACTTTCGGGCCAATTAGGAATTTAAAACTCTTGAAAAGTCTGTTGAGAGATTGTATTTTACTACATTGGCTATGAGTGACCACTGATTTGAATCCGTTTACCCATAGCCAGATATGTTGAGGACACTTGGACATTGGTAAACTGAGTTTCTATTAAAGAACTTGATGGAATTCAATACAATCCAAGGAAACTTCAGAGTGTTACACATCTTTCCTGGGCAATTAGATGCTTTACAGCAGGGTTCCCCAACTCCAGTCCTCAAGGCCCACCAACAGGTCATGTTTTCAGGATTTCCTTTGTATTGCACAGATGATGCAATTATCACATGGGCAATACTAAGGAACTCCTGAAAACATGACCTGTTGGTGGGCCTTGAGGACTGGAGTTGGGGAACCCTGCTTTAAAGTGTTGAGGTTAACGGCAAATCACATTTTTAATTAAAAAAATTAATAAAACCTGGCAAATTTTAATTTCAAAACATTCAATCATCTTTAACATACCATTTAGGCTATCATATAATGACCATTACTCAGAATAGTATACGTAGTTATTGATTGAAAGTATATATTGATAGTCAATTTGTATGTGACATTTTTGCATGTAACTATTTTAACCCAACAATAGTTAATAATTAAGATAGAAAAAATTAGGATAGAAATCAATAATTAAGATAGAATTCTAGCCTCAAAGTGATGTGTCAGAACAATAGATTTGAAGCTTTTACCCACTGTGGTTATTTCTTCCTCTGTAGTTCTGCGTTCTCAGCAAGTGACCAGCCGAATATAGTCCACCGTCATGCTGATCTACTAATATGTTGTAATTATGGAGAAAAGTAGAATTTTCCATCAAACTTACTGCCTGGATTTAAGGTTGTAATACATTTTATTTTATCACTGTTAAATTGACTTTTTTAAAAAAAATAAATGATTAATACAAAAAAACAAAATAATAATGTTTAAAACACACTGACTTCAATATTTAAAGGCAGCTTGTCACCCCCAATTCACAGTTAAAGCACCACTCCAGCTTTGCTTTTTTATTTTTAAACTGGAGTGGCAGTGCTTTAAACACAAGTCTCCTGCACCCTGTCATATACTCACATTCCGGTGTTTTCAACAATTTTCTGTGCCGCTAAGATCGCGCAGCGCCATTTTGTGAGTGCAGCTTCTGATTGGCTGGAAGTCAGCAGCTTCATCACAAGCTCTCTATGTAAGTCAATATGAGCCAGAGCAAGGCCGGAATGATGCTCTCATAGACTTACATTAATTAGGGACCTCCACCTCCATGAAACACTGGAGCAGCCGGCAGGTCAGAAACTGCAGGAGATGAACCGGAGCGGTGGTGGAAACAGATAAAAACGCTGTCAGGTCAGTATCCAGCAGGTAAATAGGATTTTAAGTATCACTATGGCAGTGAAATACAATAAAACACGGGAGTGGGGCCTTAATATGCTTATTAAGCTACTCTCTACACCCCTGGTGTGGCTGAGCAGATTCACTGTACCATTTTGCCCTCTCAATTCTCAAGTAACCTTATGAGCATAAACAAATAAAGAGCATTTACTGGAGAAGAGACAGATTTACTGTATGCAATAAAGGTAGGTTTTTCATAGGAGCCATAGAGAATCTGTCATCAGGGTTTTGCCACCATATCTGAAAGAAAAATGATGTAGGGACAGAGCTGCTGTTTCCATTGATGTGTAACTTAATGGGCTGCATGCTGTAGTTTTGAAAAAATCACTGTTTCATCAACAGGAAGTTATCACTACAGGACTAGTAAACCTGCTGTCCTCCATATTCATGAGCGGTGTATAACCTTGCCTCTACCACTGATTGGCAGCTTTCTGTGTACATTGTGCATAGACGGAGATCTGCCAATCAGTGGGGGTGGGGCAGGGTCATACAGAGCTGAACATTCAGAGAACTGGTAAATCTGCAGCAGATAAATCAAGGATTTTATCATAATGAATACAAGCAGTTCAGTAAGTGATACATCTTTGGAATCAGGGTCTCTGTCGCTACAACTGCTTCTCTCAGATGCGGTGGCAAAAACCTGATGACAGATTCCCTTTAAATTGTGTATTGGGAGTGACAGAACTACCTTTAAACCTAAAGTGAAAAGATGCAATGGCAACATTTACTTTGCAAATATAAGGTATTCTAAAAGCAAATATGTGAAATTACTCAAGATGAAGTATTATGGTTATCTTAACAAATGATCTCAATTTAATCCTTAATTGCATTATTTTGCTTTCTGGTAAGATAAATATGTCAGTGGAGAAAACATTGCGAGTGTGGAAAGGACGCCTTATTCTAGCAATTAAAAAATGAACCTGCGTATAGTTCTCTTACTTCTTTCTTACTATATATTGTGATCAATCCTGAGTGCCAATCTTGGGGGATCCAAGAGAGAAACTGGAGAGGAGACAAAGCACAAATCGGGTCTTATCTGGGTAACAATACAGAAGGATATGCACGACTGCGCTCACCTGGATGAGCTGTGTGCACACCACCACTTATAAGGCTTCGGTCTGCTGCAGACCCACGAGGAGATAAATACATCAACTGGAGAAATAAATGGTTTATTCTGTTCGGACGTGGAGAAAAAATGAAGGATGCCAATTCAATCTTAGCTGGTTTTATTTATAAAGGCGTTTTGAAGTATATAACGAGTGGTTTGTCCTGATGAAAAAGTTGGATACTTCGAAACACATTGACAAATAAAACCACATGAAATTGGATTGGCATCCTTCATTTTTTCTGCACGGCAGTACAGAATAACCAATTTGTTTCTTCAGTTCTTGGCGGCATGACTTTGTTACAAATGCCTACAGGATTGATGGCAATATGATTCATAAACTATTTTAATCATGACCATGTGTTTTGTTCAGTGAGACTATGTGCACACGTTCGAAATTGCCGCTGAAATTTCTGCTGCAATTCTGCAACTCCCTGCAGCGGGAAATACACATGCGGAATTGGTAT
>VIAB01007148.1:48951-65707 GCA_009801035.1 Oophaga pumilio | reverse complement strand
AATGCCATAGAATATAATGGGTTGCGTTGTGTAAGCGTTTTCGCGGTGAAAAAATGCGGCAAAAACGCTTACAATCTGCGACGTGTGCACATAGCCTTACTACACCTGCATCTTTATATGTTGTTTGACTGAAGATAAAAGGGATTATTGGGGACTTTAACATTGATGACCTATCCTTACCCTCCATTGCACATCCATTGCTGAGATGTGGTGGTCTCCGGGAAATCATATCCCAAGGCTGGAGCAGCAGGCTCGGAGGTGCTCAGTGGTGCAGCGGACTCCGCCGACATTTTGTGATAGCCTGGAGTCCACGCACTTCCATTGTCTTTATGCTATGGACTCTGGGAAAATGGCCACCGGAGGCGGTGCATTCGCAGATTGAGATCTCAGCAACGAGATCGTCTCCAGAGATCTCAGCATTAGATCTCATTGCTGAGATCTCAATGTGTGCATGCGCCGCCTCTGATGGCCATTTTCCCGGAGGCCATAGCATCGAAGCAATGGAAGTGTGCAGGCTCCAGGCTTTCACAAAATGCACATCTACACCGCCAAGCCTGCCGCACCTGTCGCATCGGGATGGTAGTGAGATCATCGCCCTGCAGCGTTGGACCACAGGAAGAATCACCCGACTCCTACTGACACCTCGCTAATTGTAAGTATGGTATATTCCGACTATAAGATACCCCCCCGTTTTCCCTCAAATTTTTGGGAAAAAAAAGTACATCTTATAGTCAGAAAAAAAACGGTAAATATATTTCTATATTGGACGAGCCAATCACATGACCTGAATCTAATAGAACATTTATGGAAGGAAATAAAGCGCAGAGTTCATTGTAAGAGCCAATAGGACCTTCAGGATGTGAAGAGTGTTTGTGTGGAAGAATGGTCCAAAATTGCACCTGAGCAATGCATGTGACTAGTTTCTCCTTACAGGAGGCGTCTTGAAGCTTCATCACCAACAAATGGTTTTATATGAAGCATTAAATACATTTCTGTAAGCAATTTCAACACTTTTTCCTTGTGTAATTTCTCTTTCTTACACATAATGTATGGACATCTATGGCTTGATTTCTTTTCCTGTGTGGATTGGATGGGTTGTTACCGACATCTGGTGAGAATTTCATGCCAATGTCACCTTTAGAAATATATTTTCTTTTAAAATTGGTGATGTGTTCAATACTTATTTCACGCACTGTAAATAGGTGATACATTTATTCACACTAAGGAAGTTTCCAATATAGGTTTTTGACATTGAATATTTTTGCAAAAGATGCAGTGTCTCATAGTTTCTTCAAATTGGATGGAATTTATAGAAATGTCATTCCCACTATGCTTTTTATGCTGTGCAAACTGACATTTGATGCATGATTAACCCTTTTCTGACATCAGGCATACAATTACGCTGATTTTGGACTCCCTCCCTTTGATGTGGGCTCCCGCGGTGAACCCACATCCTTCCCGGCACATGTCAGCTGTTTTGAACAGCTGACATGTGCCCGGAACAGGGAAAAAGTGGAGCAAAAAATGAAAATGCAAAACCAAAAATACCTCTAATCGTTAAGGGGTTAAAATCTATTACGTTAATTTCTCTTGCAAATACCCTGAATTTTATGTTTCATATAATTCACACATGAATGTATCAAGAAGGTTTTGCCAAAGCCATATACCAGGAAGTATCTTTAACATCTATTCCGTTTCCTGTCCCTTTTGCTCCTGCTGCAGCCAATAGCCAGCACGACATCTTTGTTGCAAGTGATGTGTGACATCGATATGGTTTTATTCCTGGAACTTGTGATGCAACTAGCTCTGGAAGCTATGGGGTTAATTGTCTGTTTTATTGATTACCCCTTTCTGAGAACCTTGTGTGGAGCTGCCTGGTATTTAAATCCTTGGGTCTCTGACTTCCACTTCCAGTCAATTAGTTTTGCTACTTGACTTTGTGCTAGATCTACTCTCTGCTTCTGCTGTTTTCTTGATTTCTCCTGTTTTCTGACCTCGGGCAGAATTTTGAGCATCATCTTGGCTTACGATTTTGTTCCTGACGTAACATCCTTGAACTGACCCGGCTTGTTGACTATCCTTCTTGCCAGTTTGCACGACCGAACAGCTGCTGAATCTGTGGCCCTTGACCAGGGATCCCTGTGTAAGTCCAGGTTTTTTGTACAGGCAATAAAGGGTGAGGGCAAGGGGCAACCTGGTCTCTGAGAAATGGAGAAGCTTGTGACGAGCCTGTTTATAGTTGCCTTTTTGGAGCTGTAAAGTGAATCCGAAAAGTGTTCTAGTGCAGGTTTCAAAGAAAAAGCAGCTTTATTTAAAACTTGACATACCAACCCCCCCCCACTTAAAAAAAAACAGTGTCAACAAAGTGACACAAAGGCATGTAAAAAACACACTGGAAAAATGCAATGAAAAAAATAAAAGCAAGCTAATTTAGGTAAAAAGCACAGATGTACAGTAGGAAATCTGCAATATCAAAAGCAAATACTCATCATGGGAACGTAGTCTGAGAGATTGTGCACATGTCGATTTTTTACAAGTCTTTTTGTAGCATGTTCGCTACAAAGAGTGCCTAAAATATTACTAAAAACACTTAATAGACTCCTACTCATTCGTATTAAAATCACTTTGCTATTCTTATGTTCAGTCTTTTGAGTGCTTTTTACACTTCAGGTTTTGAAAAACACCTAGTTGGAGAAAAAAGTGCATGTCACTTCTTTGAAGAAGCTCCTGATTAAATTGGCTTCTCTCTAGGCATTGTCCAATGAGAAGGCTGGAAAACATGCTTCCGGAAAAGAAAAGCTCTTTTAAACCTCTCAAAGATGTTTAAAACTGCTTCAATAAATCAAAATCTCCTCCAAAAACTCAAACAGAAGTAGTAATTCCTGATTTGGCCACTAGAAAATTTGTCTCTTTCAAATGCCTCAAAAAACTCTGTGTTCATATACATTGAGGAGTCTTCAAAAATACAGAAAGGAACATAGTATCCTCTATGTTGTTTCATTTAATCCAGTTCACATCTCTAAAAATCACTATAACATTCCCGGCGTCATATTGATGGGATACCATTTAAAAGCCACAGACAAGACCTAATTGCGAATGATTCTACAGTCAGACACAAATTATTCCTCCCCATCGAAAGATTTACTACATCCAAATGTCAGATGACATATTACAAATATATAATAAAGGTGCAAATTGAAACATTTATTATGAAGCCTAGTTTAAAATGTCGCTGAACTGTGGGATAAATAGCAAATGCATTTTTTAAAGATTAAATAGCCTCTTCCACTGAATCAGTAAGTTCCAGCAGTAGAACAAATGCTAATTTTTAATCACTTCTCTTAAATCACTGCTCAGATGTTGGAACAAGTTTATAAGTTGCAAAGTGAAGTCTCCAGATCATGCAAATAAGAGCAAATATTAATAGACTTTCTGGGCTAGTATTTTGCATTTAATTTCTAACTTATTTCTAGAAGCAAAAGACAATTATTTTCTAAGGTTTCACAACGTTAGTCAATTTGATAAACTAATGGTCAATTGGCTTGAACTTTCTTTCATCTCTGAAGGTAATGTTGTCCAGGAAATTTGAGTTTGCATTATCTTTTCTGGGGAGCCAGGTTCTGACACCATAATCCTAGCACCTTCCTGTAATAATATCTCCCAACCATGCACCCTTCCTATTATAATATCACCCATCCTGGGCCCCTTCCCAATATAATGTCCCCTTTCCTGGTATAATGCCACCCATCATGGGGCACCTTCCTGCTCTAATGTCCCCATCCCATGATAATGTCCCACTTCCTGGTATAATGTCCACCATCTTGAGCCCCTTACTAGTATAATGACCACCATCCTGGTTCAATGGCCCCATCCTGGGCCACTTACTGGTGTAAAGTCCTCCATCCTGGGTTCCTCCCTTATATAATATCTTCCATCCTGATATAATGCCCATTCTGATTCTCTTATCCAAGATATTAAAAAAAAAGATTCTTCTTACCAACTTCCACACCCACGATGTGCGGCATCTTCTTCCGTAGCGTGCAGATGATTCCGGTGTGGATGGAGCATGACATCACTACCATGTGCCGCGTGTGAAGGGTACGCCATCAGCTGCCTGCAGATGATTCCGGTGTGGATGGAGCATGACATCACTGCCATGTGCCGCTTGTGAAGGGTATGATGATATCAGCTGCCAGCTTTTGATAAGTCATCAGCATGTATTGCAGTGCTGGGGGCCAGCAGGTTCCTGTGCCACAATACACTTCAGCTAAATGTGCATCCTCAGACATACATCCAGCTGAAATAGTCTCTGGCGTTGATGTGTCCTCCTCCCACACTGTGGGGTTCGCACGCTCTTCAACCAGGAATATTACTTCCTTGATCTCTACCTGTACCTTTGTTGGAATTTTTCCTTGAATGTAATTGCTGCCTGTGGATATTGCGGTTGATTTTTTTGTTTCTTTGCTTCAAGTTCATTTTCGGCCTCTTGGTAAAAGTTTCTATGCCAAAGCCAGCTTTCCATTAATACACACAATTAGAGATGAGCGACTTTTCCTTTTTTCGGGTCGAGTCGAGTTTCGTGAAACCCGACTTTCTCAAAAGTCGAGTCGGCCGACTAATGGAAATGGTCGGGTCAGAGTCGAAAATCCGAGCCCAATGCAAGTCAATGGGGAATAAAAGTCGTCAGGGAGTGGAGGACAGTAAACACACATACAGTGCCCATTTTCAGAGCCGGCAGGCCGCTCAGCCAAGGAGCGGTGCCACGCGGCTTTGAGCGGCGCGGGATTCAAATCAACTCCAAGCGGTGTGGCACCGCTCATTGACAGAGCCGGAGGGTGGCTCAGCCAATGTGGTGGGGGATTTGAATCCCGTGCCGCTCAAAGCCCCGCGGCACCACTGCACATGTTATCTTGTTGCCCAAAGTGTACGTCCTTGCTCATTGGTGAAAAAAAGGCACCTGCAAGCAGTCCGAGAAATCCGACTAGGGCGCTCGGGTCGACGACCGCTCGGCCGACTGCACGCTATGGTAGGGCTTCGACCAACGAAACCCGACTTTGGCTAAAATCAGCAACTTTTGAATCTGACCGACCTGTTTCGCTCAACTCTACACACAATACATGTAACTGAAGTGAACTATGAGTCCACAATGTGGACCTCTAGCCACTCTATGGCCACTCATGTAGTTTTCTCATTGTTCCTCTAGAAGTGATGCAACATAATTCATCTCCTTGATTTTATTTAGCCAACAAAGGAGCTTAGACAAAGAAATAACATGGCAGAAATATGGATTATGTGAAAATATGTCCAACTTCAGTTACCAGCACTTTAAATATCCTTGACCCATCTCTTCTGTTCCTCAGCGTGATTATTTGGAGGAAGCAAGGCTTATAGTCTTATAGTCTTATGCAAAGAGGAACATATAATCTTTAAAGTACGATTTTCATAAAAATTCTTAAATCTGAAAACATAACTTTACATTTCTTTTACAGGATCTTTTCTTTGTACATTTTTCAAAGTCCTTTATTTTTTTTTAGAAATATCTTCACAGCTAAAGATTGATTTATACATATTAATAAGGATATTTAATAATTAAAAGAGAAACATCCAAAATTCTTTGAAGGTGTTTTGCTCAACATACACTTCTGCAGTGAATCTATGCGACTGCAGATTTCCGAATCCTGATTGTGTGCAAAATTCACACTGTCAATATTCCCCTCTACTTCCAGCTCAGTTGGAAGGTCAAGGGACCGCAAGTATGCAAATTGCTGTTATGTGCCGACTAACTTCTCATCCACTCCTCTCAATGTATTATTGAGGGAATCGGATGAGTAGCCAATTGGTATGTTAACACATGTTCTATTGAGTCACTGCTCGATATTTTCTACCTAGATGACATTGGCTTTGCTATTACTTTATTTTATGATTTTACACCTCATACATATGTTTGTTTTTTTGTGCTACGTGAATTTTGAACAGTTTTTTCCAATTTTTTTTAATTATATTTTTCTTGTTCTGATGAAGGCCCGATTAGCCAAAATGTCATGTATATACAACTGATTGCCGTTATAAAATAAAATCACAATTTACCTTGCATTAAATATTGGAGTTTACTATTCATTTTACTTGAGGAATGGAATTTTACTTGAGCACCCATTCTAAAGAGGCGTGCCATGCTGCCCTTCATTTGTTATCGAGGGAAGTGATTGAGAATCCATGCAGCACATCAAAGCAAGTATGCAAGTCACCTACTTGCCATGACGTGACCTCCCAAGGGTGTTAAAAAGACAAGGTAATCCTGACAGTGTGCATATTGCACACTTTTTCTATTTGGCTATTTGCAGTCACAAAAAGTGACCGTGTAAATTTATGTTCAGCCCAGAAGACCCATTTAATGAGGAATACCAAATACTAAAACACAATGCACTTTCTAAATATGTTCCGAAAGACTTGTCATAAATAATGATGTATTGCTTAGTACTTTCCACAGATGTAGCTGCTTTTCTTAACTAGTGGAAGAGTCAGTTACTGGACTCCACATTTCACGCTGCCACAGAGCAGACCATAAGATTGTAAGAATTGTGAAGAATGTAGTTCAAATGGTCCTAAATGATATATAGAGTCTGCTGGGAGAAGGAGGATACTCAACCTGCTGATGTAAGGGTGCTTTCACATTGCACTTAGACACCTGGTCAGGGCTTACATCCGAACCCCCAGCAAAACGGGATTCGGACGTCTGTGCTGATGGGGCATAGATAATAATGGTTGTGCATCATTTTTGGGCATATACACTTACTTGAGGTGGACATCCAGCTGCCTAAATGCAATGTGAAAGCACCCTAATAATAATCTCTCCATTCATGCCTCATTGTGACTGGCTAAAGAAAAGTGGCTAAAATGAAGAAGGAAGGAGTCTGTATAATATTATGCATGGGGTTAGAAAATAACCAGTTTACTGAGTTAAGTGCTGTAGGATAAATTGCATTAAAGACATGACACCTGATCTTTTAGTTGTATAGCATAGCCTACCAATGACATAAGTTAAGTAGTTAAGTAGACCTTGCGGACCTACTGCAATGAGCGCATCTGTATTTTGTCTTGTATGTGTGATAAAAATAACTAATAATGACTCTCTACAGTTATGAACTTTTTTAAAGTTTATCAGCATTATAGGGCAAAGGGGACAGTTTTTCCTAAAGCACATGGCCCCGCAAACATGTTTCACTACAGATGCGGTGTCATCAGGGGATGGGACTATAGTTAGGATGCTAGCTATAGTCTCATCCCTTGATGACACTGCATCTGTGGCGAAACATGTTGGGGGACATGTACTTTAGCAAAAACTGTCCCCTTTGCCCTATAATGTTGACACCCTGGGGGGGAACTGAGTGATATTTTGCAACTGCCGTTACATTATATTAGACTCATTTAGGCAATGTAGGGACAAATCATTTCAGGTTTAGTTTTACACCACTATTTTAATCCATAGTAAAAGTTAAGTTTTAGGAGTTGCTAGTTAAGGTTCCTGTTGGGTCAGCCCAAATTGTACATAATTATTGTATATAACGCTCAAAAGTCGTTACAAGATCTCCACGATTTGCATATTGACATTTAAATGGAATTACAGTTTTTTTCCCAAAAATTTAATATACATGTGTATATCTTCAATACTGAGTAAACATTAACAATAAATTGACACAGATCTCCTACACACAGTGTATACAGAAATCTGCCAATCAGTGGGGTAGGGAGATAAATAAGTGGCTTAGAAATTGGTACAGGAAAGAAAGGTTTGGTTTCATGGGGAACTTGACCGACTTCTCTGTTGGCTACGGGCTCTATGGTAGGGACGGGCTGCACCTCAATGAAGAAGGTGCAGCTTTGCTTGGGGAAAAAATGGTCAGATGGATGGAGGAGCATTTAAACTAGGATTTGGGGTGAGTGAGGGTAGTTGTGCTAATAAGGGGATAGATAGAGAGAGTAAATAGTTGGGGTCATAGAGGACTAAGGGGGCTGGGATGAGCAAGGAAAGTAGGGAGCTGAGAAGGAGTAACAAATGTGCTAGTAGTATTAAATGTCTGCTGGCAAATACAAGAAGTCTCGCAAATAAAATTAATGAACTGGAGACTCTTAGGTCAGTCACAAAACATGATGTGGTGCGCATTAGGGAAACCTGACTGAATGAAAGCCATTTTTGGATAACAAACGTATAAATGTGTAAAAATAAAAGAAATTATCTGAATTTCAAATAGATAACTCGATTTTTATCCATAATCTCATACATGTTCTGTGGGCCATCTGTGTGTCTGGTTTTTATGTCCGAGTGACTTTTGTGTGGCACCTGCTTTTATACATGAACATTTTAAAATGTACATGATCAAATATAATTTACTAAATTAATAATTGCAAAGTTGCCATCATGTGCAAATGCTAAATAGATGATCCATACTTAATCATATTTTTTTGCGATTCTCATAAAAAAACAAACCCTAAGGCATGCAAAGTTTTTTTATGTGCATATTTGATCTGTGAAAAAAAAATGCTCATGTCCATTTGAATAACATTTTGCAGTGTGCTGTCCATGTCATATTTTTTTCAAGGACAGCACTCAAACCAAAAATATGGTTCTATGAACTTATCCTCATGGTCTATAGATTTATCTCTAAATTAAGCCTCATTCAGCCATCAGTGATTTTTTTCTTACCTGTCCAATTGTCATCAGTATTTTGGATCAAATATTCAACATTGTTAGGTCATAGTTTCCTTTTTTATAATCAGTGTTTCATTGGTGATTTTCTATATCCTAGAAAAAAAAATCTAAGCTTCCCTTTTCCTTTAAATGTAAGAAAATCGACAGCACACAGATTGCACATTTTTGGCATCCGTGTGTTGCCAAATAGACTCACAGGCGTGTATCATTGACTTTGATCCAAGGCTCAGAACAAAAATGGACATGCCTCCATTTTTCTTATGGTCTGCATAAAAATATGATTATGTGATCAGCTCCATAGATTCTAGTGGCTTCTTGTTCTATCCATGAAAAACATGTATAAAACATGAACATGAAAAACGAACGTCTGAATGAGGTCTTATACTATAGTTTTGCTTAGTTTATTTCTTTTACCTGTATTTTTGTAAGTAAATGACATACGGTAGTTTAATTTCCTTATGAAATTCTAAAGCTATTATTTTCCATAGCATCAATTCCCAATTATTATCCAGAGCCACTCATGAGTTTAGACATGAGACTGGAGCCCAAAGCCAAAAAAAAAAAAAACAACCTAAATACCATTTAGTAAATATTTCATGAATGTCTCTGCGAAATACAATTGTCCTAATCTAAGATGCCATATTAATTACAGGCTGTCTGCAAAGAGCGCTGCTGAAAACACAATCACATTTGACAGCTTTTTGTCATTATCCAAATTCCTGTCAAGACTGACACAGCAGATGGGCAAGGTGACAAGGCTCAGAGAAAACACAAATCCCAACTTTGTTTCTGTGGTATCAATTATGAAGTTAGTTCAAGGACCACCAAGATGAAACCACCGTGAGATGGAACTTATTAAATGTTACATCATCTGTTCTCAAAATGCCCCTTTATTCACACCAAATTATTGTAATCACTGTAATGTCTTTGACCTTGATGTATCCGAAATTATCTAGTGATAAAATCTTCCCTATGAGGAAATCTCTGCATCCGGATATTATTCCACTGAGCTCATATAAGCAGCGGTGCATTCTGTATTTACATATATTAATGAGTTGCTTGTCATTCTTTGTCACATAAAAGTTCTTCAGCATCAAATTGTCCCCATTAGCAATTGGGTATTTTAATAATTGGCAAGATAACAAAAAAGCAAATAGAAATTGTGACTTTTTTATAGGGTGATTTACAGAAACCAGCCATCATTTCCCATGTGTGGTTTGCATAGGATTACGATTACTGGGACTTATTTATCAAAACTATATTACAGGAAATTTTTTTTTTTTTTTGGCTAAAGAAGCCAATCAGAGATCGGTTTTCATTTTAGCAAAGCATCATAATTAAAGTGAATCTGTTAACAGGTTTTTGCTACCTCCTCTCAGATCAGCCTGATGTATGCAAAGGAAAGCTGAATCCAACGTTGAATTACTTAGATTACTGGGTGCAACCATTTTGACATAATCGGAGCTTTTAGATTTTGCAATGAAGCAAAGCTGAGAAAGCTAACCCCACCTACAGCAGTCCATAGACAGTGAACTGCCTATCACAGGAGGGGGTGTGTCGAACCAAGGCTCACACCACTGTTTAGTCACAGTAATGATGAGCTACTGCTGCTAAAACAATCACTGGAAGCAAACAAAACTTCAGAGCTTGATAAGAGAGGCATCCCTGAAATCTGAGTTTTACCCACTACAGCATGCAGTCTTCGGATTAAGTACCGAAGACCTCCTGAAAGATTCCCTTTAATAAAAGAGGCCCTGTATATTTGTGCCCTGATCTATCAAGACAGGCATTGTACAAGGTGGTTTGGTCAAGATGGAGTAGTGGAGTTAGAGACGCCTGATTCATTATGAAGCATTTCAGGAAAGTGGTCTGTGTGTCTCTCCACAAATCTTATTCCAATCTCTGAAAGATTTAATGGTTGCTGCGTCCTGAGGAGGCAGATACAGTAGATATCATTGGTAGAATAGTAAGTTGTCAACTTTCTGCTGCAATATTAATCTTGTATTTCTTTTCTTTTTTGCCATTTATCGTTTGTGCCTCATAATATATGGGGGAAACTGTGGACACATCATATTGTGAGAGCTCACTGTATGGGCCTCATAATATATGTAGGGGTACTATGAGTGCATCATATTGTATCACAAAATAGAAAACTTGTATATCAGCCCACCAACTGTTACAAAATGCCTTGAATCGAGGTGCAGTCCATGGAGGCTCCATACCGGCTTCTGGATATAGATATAGCAGCAAAATGGAAAAATCTAGCCACCACAGGAAATGAGGTATATTAAAACATTATTTTATTTGCAACATCGTAAAAAAGGGGAAAATTTAAAAATCAAAACATACAAAGAGAATAAAAGGACACTGTTCTATATGTTTCGAGCATAACCAATTTAGCCCTAATGTCAGCAGCATCTCCCCACTTCTGCGGCCGCTAGCCTACTGCAGCAGCGACCCTGCCTCCTGTGACCCATCCCCCTGGTAAACTATATTTGGATTCTAAGACACACCCACATTTTCCTTCCAATTTTTTGGGGAAAAAAGTGTGTCTTATAATCTGAAAAATACCGTGCATCTTAACATCTTAATATTGCTTATTTAACACATTGCTTCTTTAAGCCATGTATTCCTGGGATGAATATGATGCAGATTTTCCATCTGAATTTTTTGCACTGTACTATAGTAACTGCAAAGTAGATGAGATTTTAGCCAAATCTCTGCAGAAAAATTTCAGACAGAATAGAAAATTGACCTGTGGTGCAGATTTTCACTCTTCAGCATGTTAGTTTATGATGTGATATGTTTGTGGATTTGTTGCAGTTTTTCCCACTGAATTCAATGGAGAGGTCAAAATCGTCAAACACAATTTGTTGCAGACCTTGCTGCCGATTATACTCATAGATAGAAGGGAAAATCTGCAAATCCCTCTCAAAAAACTAGAGACGAGTGGATCAGTGAAAATTAAAGTCTCCTGTTAGTTTGGATTTTCCCTTCAAATTTGATTAGCGGAATTTGAAGTTATTCGCTATGAATGTACTGTAATGTTCCTTATTATGCTCTGGGATCTAGGGATGTAAAAATTTTTAAAAAAAGCACTTAGTCACCTCACCTCTCTGACCGCTCTGCTCTTCACCGTCAACTGTCCAGTCCTCGTCACACCTTCAGATCGCCACCACTAGTCCTGAATTCCCTGAGACGTCATGACATCATAATTTTTCATGTGCTTGTGTACAACCCTCCCAGGCTTCATCAATGCTGGTCTTTTACAATTCCGGAAAATAGTGGCTAGAGGTTCTGGAAATTAATTACAAAATTACTTTTTGACTAATGCAGATTTTTGTAAAATCCATGGAGAATTCAATTCTGTTCAAATTCATACGCTCATCTCAAAAACAAACAATTTGCAAAGTTTAAAACAAGCAAAGAAAAGCAGCAACTTTTGTATACTTCCCTTCACTCATACTTTAATAGCTCCCTTGTCTGATCCTCTGCTGGTCACTGGACAAACTGGCCTCCTGCAATTACATCTTGTCCCACACGATGATGTTTCATTACATGAGGCCAGGTTGTAAAGAGACCAGCACAGGACCAGGTTAGTGTAGGCTACAAATCCGCAAGTTGGCACCGCAATCCTCATAAATCGATGCAGAATTGCCGCTATGTGATGATACTATTAAATAGCAAAATGTCCTCACTTGACTGTAAGGATGAGTTTCTTCATGCCTGCAAATGGATTACTAGAAAGTTATGCATTCCTAAGAGGAATGATAGAACTCTTCATTGCACATTGGGGGGAGGTTGCGCCCATTATCTGCTCTTTCATCTTGATAAGATTTATTTCTTCATGGCTTTTCATGCACACAAATTTATTGTCCTTTCTGGAATCTTATCTAGACCAGAGACTAGCAACGCGCATATAAGCAACATTCCCCTTTCAACTGCAGGCTGCATTTTTACAGTATACACACCATAGAGATTATATGGCTTTTTGCTCACGTTGGTGTGAGTAATGGCCACTAATATAGCACTTACTGGAAGAAAACAATGCTTCTTCAAGGGACATAAAATTAGAAAAGAAAAACTAAAGGATTCCCTGGATCAACCTCTATATTTTTTATTTTAGAAGAAGCTATTGGATTTGGAAAATTTGAGTAGACCAAATTATTTTTGGGGAATTAATGTGGAAAATAGATGTACATTTCAATTTTACATGATACAGATCACAATGGTTGCATTTTGCTGTACACGCCTATAAATCATACTTTACTCATTTTTTTTTTGAGCAAGTGACAGGTCCTTCTTAAGTAAATGTCTTGTAAAAATCCATGATTATGTTACTTTTTTTCCATTTTGCACTACATAACTCCATTTTAGAGATATGGACATTTGTTGCTTTTGGAGCGCAATATGTAAAATCTCTGATTCGCAATCTAACTGGGCATTTCTTCAGAGTTTTCTCTAAGGGTGTGGGCATTCACCCTCTTCCCCAACCAGATGCTGCCAAGAACAGCAGAGTCTGAGATGGCTAGACTGCTATATCAGCTGTGATTGGCAGAATTTTGGAGAAAGCGGTGAAAGTACACGCCCCCTGAGAACATTCTGAAGAAATTCCCAATTGGTCTAAAAGCAGAGATTTCACATACTACGCTCCAAAAGCAACAAATGTGAATATCTCTACCATGGAATGATGCAACGCAAAACAGAAAACAGCAACAAGATCAGAGGAGCTCAGGTTTTTTTTAAAGATATTTCAATAATTTTTTTGAAGAAGCAACAGGTTTTCTTTAACTTTTTGGACCAATCTCTTGACAAACCAAGAATATTATTGAGAGTGCCCATCAGAAATAGACTAAAGTTTCTCAGGAATTAAAGTTGCTTGTCATAAAGGACATGAATAATTCTGATACTGCAGTGTTCATTAAAAATGGCATTTTGCATTGAATTTGGAGAAACTACTTGTCATATTAGTTGTGTTAGGACATTTAAATAGTTTTTGGTTGATCAGTTTATTGCAAACAGAAGAAAGTTTGTAGATTTTGCTATTAAATTTAGTTCACTATCGAAATTTGAAAAATTTTGACTGTGACTATAGCTACTCTCCAAGCAGTGAAAATTTTGACGATAAGGTAGAGATTCATATGGAATTAAAGCACACTAGTGGATTAGTTATTGGGGGAACACAATAACTTATTTAATTGGCTTTGATTTCAAGAATGTCTCCGTATTATTTGTTTCATACTTCATAACCATAGAGTAATATAGACTCCTAACATTAACCCTATGATAAGGACTAAAGCTGATGCCTTACTTTACCCAATAAAAATACATTACTGGCAGTATGAAATAAAATGTCCTTATTATGGATGAGCTCTCCAGCTTTCCTCAGGCAGAGGTCTCCATAACTGATATTTCTTAAGTCACTCATTAGAATAAATCCTAGTGCACTGTTCAAACTAAATCATCAAGAATTTAGGAACTTTTCTTTGCATTTGACAAAAAGATGATAACTGAGAATGCAGATACAACTCAAACTGACATAAAAAGAATGGATACTGCTTTTGATCTGCAAACCGGAGACTTGGTATTGATGTGCCAGCCCCCAACATATAAATGCCACAGCAATTAGATAAGTGCACTGACAGATGAAAATTAACTGAGAGAAACTTTATAACAGTTCAACTTTTCATCAGGAAATCAGATCTAAAAGGTTACAGTAACAAAATAAAAATAAAATTAATTTTTGATTTCCTTATGAGAAATGTAACCTTTATGGTGGAGATAATGCTGTGATGTTTATATCAAAGGGGTGTGTTAGATTTGCTCACTCGGCTGTAGATGGAGGTAGACACTGGAACACTTTAGCTTTAGGAATGTCCTTAGTTTATTAGATGTGGCATAAACCAAGGTGAAGCACAAAGTAAACATGGCCCTTTGGGCAAAACAACAAAACAAAACGGTAACACTAGGCACAGTCCTTGTATTAAAACCTACAAGAATCAAAATAAACATAAACTCTACTGTAACTAAATAATTAAAAAGCAAAATTGTATTTAAATAACACAGGGTTCTTAGTAATACTGTTTTTGATCAAAAATAGCATAAAACCCATCCCACCATCAACAAGGTGACCCTGATCGGGATGGTCCTACGCTGTCTAATATTAAAAACCTTACCATGTGTCAGAGTTGACCTTAATGTGTAAATAGGGGCAGACATAAGGACCAGGTTCCGACCTCTGGTCATCAGTCTAGGTAAGCCTTTAAATGTTATTTGCAGCTCAGGAGAGAGGGAGGCCACAACCCGGCTTGCACAGAATGCAAAAATACAAAGAAAGAAAAGCACAAAATTGAGCACATGCAGCACATAAACACATGTTCACTTTGGCCATAAAGCATACAAAACCTACAAGAAACAAAATAAACATAAACTCTACTGTAACTAAATAAGTATAAGCAAAATTGCATTTAAATAACACAGGAATCTTAGTAATAATGTTTTTGATCAAAAATAGCATAAAAACCATCCCACCATTGACAAGGTGACCCTGATAGGGATGGTCCTATGCTGTCTAATATTAAAAACCTTACCATATGTCAGAGTGGACCTCAATGTGTGAATAAGGGCAGACAAAAGGACCGTTCCTGACCTCTGGTCATCAGTCTAGGTAAGCCTTTAAATGCTTGCACAGAATGCAAAAAAGCAGAAAAATTGAGCTTGATTTAAGTTGGTATACATGCAGCACATAAACACATGTTCACTTTTTTGACAACCAGCCTTGCTATAGCAGACAGCTGGTGGCTGGTATACTCAGGCTGGTAAGGGATCATAGACATTTGCCCCCTTAGCCTAAAAATAGCAGCCCACAGCTGGCCAGAAAAGGCACATCTAATATATGGCCACTTTGCCCGGCTCTTCCTACTTGTCCTGTAGCAGTACCCCTGATCTACAGTGCTCACCCCTAACACAATGTGAAAAAGTCTCACTGTGCAGAGTTGAGTTCACCGCAGTTCATTGACCCAGCTGGGAACACAGCCTCAGTGACTGGTGGTAATCTTGATGAGGTCACCACTAGTCATTGATGCTGAGCTCGCAGCAGCTCATTCTCCCAGTGGTTCTCAGCCTAGACGGTTACATCTTGGCACCATCCAGGTTGAAAACTATTTATCCCCAGACATGGATTACGGCATGGGACAGAACAATGGAAAGGTACTGGATATGGTTATTCTTTATTTATGTTTTATTACAGGAGATGAGGGCTTCAATGGAATGGTTGTTAGATGAATAAAACAGTGTTTGTTACTTTTAAATAAAAATGGAAAAGTGTGTTTTGTTTTTATTTAAAATAAAAATACTTTATTCTGGCAGTGTCTTTATTTACCATATAACTACAGGATTAGTAATGCATAGGTGTCTTATAGACACCTCTCTATTACTAAGCCATGAACTTGATGTCACCGAACAATACAAAGGTGACATCAATCCCACAAATATAAATCACACTTGCCACCATTACAAAGCAAGTGAGAAGAGCCAGGCAAAGTGCCAAAATTGGCGCATCTAATAGATGCACATTTTCTGGGCTTCTGTGGGCTGCTATTTTTAGGCTGGGTGGCAATATCCATGGCCCTTACTAACCTGAGAATACCAGCCCCCAGCTGTCTGCTTTAGCTTGTCTGGTTGTCAAAAATAAGGGGATCCCATTCCATTTTTTAAAATTATTTAAATAATTTAAAAATACAGGATGCTAACCCCTCTGCTCTTGATAATAAGCCTAGCTAATGCTGACAGCTCAGCGTTGCAGCTCCCTGCTGGCTGGTTATTAAAAAGACAGGGGAACCCATGCTGTTTTTTTTTTCAAATATTTATTCAGAGAGCAGGTGCCGGCTGATGAATACTTCCATCAGCCACCGCCTGCTCTCCCTGTAATTAGCAGCAGCAAGCATAGGCTGATGGGAGCTGTAGTCCTATCAGCCTACGCCAGTGACCAGAAGTAAACTTTTTACCCCCGACCGTAGCTGCAGACTCATGTTGTCATTTGACAGTATG
>VIAB01007147.1:50168-67403 GCA_009801035.1 Oophaga pumilio | reverse complement strand
GGTGGGGGTGAAGGACACAAGGAAAGGTTGTTCCTGACCAGGAGAATAAACAGATGACTCAGTGCTTGCATTTTTTGAAACTTCAGAAGAGGAGGCGATAGAGCTGGAGGCTGTTTCGGTAATGTAAGAAAAAACCTGTTCCTGATGCTCCGGCTTTAAAAGCAGTTTACCTACTCCCAGAAAAGGGAGCCTTTCAGGCCTTCTGGAGCCAGACAATGAGTCAGACTCAACACCTCCTGCCTTAGGTGCTCTTGTGCTTTTTGCACTTCCAGCAGATGCACCACCATCAGTACCAGCTGGCCCCCCACGCCCACGTCCGTGGCCTCTTCCACCATACTTCCTCATGTTTGTGAAAATGTACTCAAAATACCAGCAGATATATGGTACTGTATCAGAAGCGTACAGCTGTATATAGTCTAGGGATAATTGTAAATCTCCATATATATTTCAGGAGTCAGACACAGACGCTCCCAGGCTCGGAATGGATTAGACAAGAATCTAAAAAGCTGAAAAAGGGGTACTATATCACCAGATACCAGGTATATATAGTATAGTGAAAATATTGTAAATTTCCGTATATATTTCAGGAGTCAGACACAGATGCTCTCAGGCTCAGTATGGATTAGACAAGAATATAAAAAGCTGAAAAAGGGGTACTGTATCACCAGATACCAGGTATATATAGTATAGTGAAAATATTGTAAATCTCCGTATATATTTCAGGAGTCAGACACAGATGACTTCATTTGTTTCTCTTGCTCTGGCCGCCCTCTGTCAGACTGCATCAGCAGTTCTTCGACAATTTCGTTCATCTTCTGTTTCATTAAGATGCAGGTTACGCATCCGTATGCGAGTCACTTCTATACGTGCAGCAGTGTGCTCAATTTGATCCATCTTTGCAATGTTGCCTCACACAGTTGCCTCAGTGTTGCCTGAGTGTTGCTTCACAATGTTGCCTCACAGTGCTGCCTCACAGTGTTGCCTCACAGTGTTTCCTCACAGGCTAATGTTCAAAAAAGGTTTATGCCATAACTCGCCACCAGGGAGAGCACCTCTCCTTATTAGATATGTCACTTAACTCATATACAGGGCCTTAGAGTTCTTAGGTATACATGGTTATGCCCACTCAGTTAGCTGCTAGTGGTTGTAACTATGGATACCTAAGTTACCGTTCAGCTGTGGATGAATCATTGCGCACAGACACACAGTTGAACTGTGGATGACTCATTGTGCACAGACACATGGACACATCCAAATTAGGTCTATTGATGCTGATTTTTTGTTTTATTGAAGATTAACTCTGTCCGTGCTATTTTTTTGCTTTCAGAGAAGGCTCTATGGATCAATTTTTTGGGGTAACTTCTTTCAAGAAATCTATGTGATAAGACTTTTGATTGGTTAATGAAATCTATGTCCATACTACAGTTCCTCTTGATTCTTTTTTATTGGTTAAGTGGATTATTCCTTGACCATTTGGTGTAGTGTCCACTTTGATAATGGACATAACTGTTCGCATCCACAGATTTAAAGTACGTTCCTGTGTGAATTTTTGTATTATCATGAAACAAATTGAGGTCAAGGAAGTTTACTGTGTCAGAGTTTACTACGGGGGTGAAACCCAAACACCAGGTATTATCTTCAATGTTCCTGAGGAAGGACCCCACATCGTCCTTTGAATTATCATAAATAAAGAATAAATTGTCTATGTAACATTTGTAAATGATGATATTGGGTGCATGTATACTGCTATATAAGAAGATGGACTCGAAGATGGCCATGAACAAATTTGCATAAGTTGGTGCCACCTTCGAGCCCATCGCGGTCCCAAGTGTCTGATGGTATAGGGTATCTTGAAAGGTAAAGAAATTATTATGGAGTATGAAATGCATGCTTTCATACAAAAATTATTTTTGTCTGGGTGTGAAACGTGGATCAATGTCTATGAACGTTTTAAAACACACCAGTCCCAAATCATGTGGGATGCTGGAATAGAGGAAGGATACATCCATGGAGCTGAAAACAAATGTGTTCTTCCATGAAATGTCCTTTGTAAGTCGAATTAGATGACTGGAGTCCCTCAAATAACTGTTCAGTTGGTCTACATGCGTGTGCATCACTACATCCACATAATTTGCAAGGTTCGATGTCAGGGACCTTATCCCTGAAATTATGGGTCTCCCAGGGGGTCTTTTAGCATCCTTGTGGGTTTTGGGGAGAAGGTATGACACAAAAGGGACTGTATTTGCATGTGATTGGGAGCCAGGGCACCCCAAAGCCACTTGTTACTGCCACGACTGCAGCCCTGGCACAGCCTCTCACAATAGCATCTTAGTCAATGCATACACAATAACATAACACCTCAATTAATGCATATAACAATGTAGTACTTTGGTCAATGCATATATAGTAACTCGTAGCACCTCAAATAGTGCAGACAATGAGCTCAGCTACCAGTAGATATGTAGGACATGCACATACTGTAACTCTATATCGCACCTCTGTAAGTAGCGGGGAGTCTCCTTCAGTGAACATCTTGACACAGGAGAGCCTGAAACCATTGCACTTATTGTATATATTAATATGAGCTAAGTATTCTTTATTTCTTTACTTCTAAATGCATCAAGGGATGGGGAAGTGGACGTGATGGTGATGGTGCATGCAGATGTCGAGGGCATGGGCAAGCTGAAAGTGGGCAACAACAAACACCCACATCTTATCGCTCAACCGTCATGTCCAAATTACTTGGGGTCTGCAGCAGCACACCACTCTTGAAGACAGAGCAGGTTGAAAAGTGCATAATACTTCCAGTTACTTTGCCACCACCACCAGCTCCCTGTCTTCCACATGGTCAAGTCTGAGTAGCCGTGAGTATGGACCGCATATTCATCACCCTGATCCTCCTTACTCCCACCATGCTGAGTGCCCTGAGACTACTGATCCAACACTTGGACACTCCAAGGAGCTGTTCACGTTTCCATTTATGGATTCAGGCCTCTCTCCCAGTCCACTTGAAGAGGGGCAAGATGAGATTCCATGTAGCGTTGCCCAAATATTTGAGCAGCCACAGTCACACGAAGACGATGGTGGGAAAGTGTCACAAGAGGTGGACGATGATGAGACACAATTGCCAGAAACTCAGGAGGAGGACAAGGGTGCGGAAGTTTAAGAAAAGGTGGTGGATGATAAAGAAACTGACTCAACCTGGCAGGAGGACAGCAGCACACAGGGGGATGAAGGTATAGCACCCCAGCAGGCAGGACGACACAGTGTGGTGGCCGCAGACAGAAGGTGGTCAACCGTTTCACGCAACACCAACTGTTATTTCTTCCCGAGCTGGTTGTTTTTTAAAGAATCTGACGATAACCCCAAACAGGCCATTTGCAATGCCTGCCATGCCCGCATCAACAGGGGTAGCAAAACTACCAGCCTGACCACCACCAGCATGATCAGGCACATGGCAGCAAAGCACCCGAATTTGTGAGCCGAACCACAGGCACCAGAAACAGTGTCTGTGGGTAACACCACTGCTTCTTCCACTATTGTGCGTGAAAGCCAATCCCCTTTCCACAGTGCATGCAAAGATGCCTCCTGCCCTGCACCTGATGTTACCCTCACTCAGCTAGCACCATCATTGAGCTTGTCCACGTCCTGTCCCAGTGCAGCCTTCAGTTGTTCATACCACAGTCATTGGAACGCAAGCGGAAGTACGCCTCCAACGCCCCACAGGCCACAGTACTAAATTCACAAATTTCTCATCTGCTTGCGCTCGAAATCTTGTCTTTTATGCTCGTGGAGATGGAAGCTTTCCACAACCTGATGACGGCGGCCATCCCAAGATATTCGGTCTCCAGGCATCACTATTTCTCCCGGTGTACCGTCCCAGCATTACCCAAGCGCTTGTCCCACAACATTAGCCGTACACTCAACAATGCTGTTACTGGGAATGTCCACATAACCACAAACATATGGTTGAGTGCTTGTGGGCAGGGAAGGTACATCTTGCTGACGGTACACTGGGTTAACATAGTGGAAGCCGGGACTCAGTCGGACCTTGAGATGGTGCAGGTCCTCACAACCCTGATGATTGCGGGCTCTGCATCAATATGGGTTGCCCCCAGAGTCTACAGCTCCTGCACTTCCTCCTCCGCCTCCTCTTCAGCCTCCATCAATTAACACATCAGTCACAAGCTGGGAGCACAGCAGCACTGCCTCAGCCAAGCGGCAACAGGCTGTGCTGAAGCTAATATGCTTAGGTGACAAACCACACAATGCTGAAGAATTGTGGACAGCTCTGAAAGACCAGTCAGATCTGTGACTGACACCGCTGAACCTACTGCCAGGCATGGTTGTGTGTGACAATGGCCGGAACATGGTGGCGGCTCTAAGGCGAGGTGAGCTCACACACGTGCCATGCCCGGCCCATGTGCTTAACCTCGTGGTTCAGCAGTTTCTCAAAACCTACTCGGAGCTGCAGAATATGCTTGTGAAAGTAAGCCGTCTGTGTGCCCATTTTAGAAAGTCAGCAACAGATTCAACTGCCCGTGCAGTGCTTCAGCAGCATTTGCAGCTTCCTGCTCACAGACCTTTGTGTGATGTCCCCATGTGTTGGAACTCTACACTGCATATGTTGGAAAGGATTTGTGAGCAGAAAAGGGCAGTTGTTGAGTGCCAACATCAACAAGGCCATCGTTATTCAGGTCAGACTCCACACATAAGACCTCAGGAGTGGACATGGATGTCAGACATATGTACTATCCTTCAAAACTTTGAGGAATCAACCAAGATGTTGAGCGGTGATGACGCCATAATTAGCATCACCATCCCGCTTCTCTGCATTCTGAAAAGCTCTCTGCTCGCAATGAAAGAGGATGCATTGCAGGCGGAGCACCAGGACATGGAGCAAGGAACCATACAGGGTGATTACACACAGTCCAGCCTCATGTCATCCCAATGTGGATTGGTTGACAATGAGGAAGAGGAGGAGGAGGAAGAACAGGAGCTACTTTCATGTGCTATAGACGGTACTACAAGCACAACTGTTATACCGTCTGTTCAGCATGGATGGCCTGAGGACAGGGAGGAGGATACCTTGGTCAGTCGTCCTGTTGGTGAGGACATGGAAGGCTTGCCTGTTACCAGTCTGTAACGCATGGCTGACTTTATGTTGTGCTGCTTTTCCCATAGCCCTCGTATTCTAAAAATTTTGGGTGACAGTCATTACTGGGTAGTGACACTTTTAGACCCAGGCTACAAGAAGAACTTTCAATCTCTTGTTCCAGAGGCAGACAGGTGTGCTAAAATGGTGCAGTATCAGAGAGCCATTGGTTCGGAATTATTAAAAAAATTCCCATCTGAAAACGCTGGTGGCAGACATCACAGTGCGGTGGACAACCAAGGAGTACAGGCGAGAGAGACACAACTCCAATTCAGCAGTAGCAGGGCAACACTGGCAAAGTTCTGGAACAGTTTTCTCAGATCCTCCCATAGCCCTGGCTCAGATGCGTGGTTTAATGTGACAAGGAATGGAATGTTTGGGAAGATGGTGAGGGAGTACCTTGCTGACCATACCAACGTCCTCCGTGATTCCTCTGTGCGTTTTAATTATTGGGTATCCAAGCTGGACACGTGGCATGAACTGGCTCTCTATGCTTTGGAGGTCCTGGCCTGCCCTGCAGGTAGTGTTTTGTCAGAGCAGGTTTTTAGTGCTGCTAGTGGAATTATAACAGATAAGAGCATTCGCCTGTCAACTGAAAATGCAGACAGGCTGACTCTTATAAAAATGAGCAAGGGCTGTATTTGTCATGGTCTGCTGAGTTTCTGGTATTAGGTGGTTTTAGGGTTAACTTGTATGGCCTCACTCTGATATTCAGGGAGGCTTCTTATAGCCTCATTGTGGGGCCATTTCCTGTCGTT
Organism: Oophaga pumilio; assembly: GCA_009801035.1. Lineage (NCBI taxonomy): Eukaryota > Metazoa > Chordata > Amphibia > Anura > Dendrobatidae > Oophaga > Oophaga pumilio. Next base: position 61,490 of record VIAB01007147.1, on the reverse strand, counting down.
TATACTCTGACCCTTGGCCGAGTGTGTTTGACCCTGTTGTGCCTGTGCCAATGCTTTGTGCCTGTGCTACATTACGTCTGTCTGGTTCTGATTTGGCTGTGTCCCTGTTATGAGTTTTGCCTGCCTCTTTTGTACTGTGCCGCCCTCTCTGTGTATGACCCCTTGGCTATGTCCTGACTACCCTCTGCCTGCTTCTTTTGTACTGCGTTGCCCTCTCTGCATATGACCCTTTGGCTAGGTGCTGACTAACCTCTGCCTGCTTGTCTTGTACTGCGTTTTCCTCTCTGTGTATGACCCCTTGGCTACGTCCTGACTATCTGTTCTGTCTATGCCCCATGGTAACTTTGTCCCGTAGTTACTTTTCTAGGAGTTTTCCTTCAGCTTCTAGCTCTCGGAGCTTAGGCCACGCCCCCAGCAGTCAGGTGCTTCAGGTCCTGTTTGGCCTGAAGCAATTTCTCTCTGCTCCTGCTTCTACTGAGAGACATGTGGCCAGCTCCGTCCCTTGGAAGTCACGTGCTTCAGGTCCTGTTTGTCTGAAGCACGCATCTTCACCACAGCTGCCCGGCTCCACAGGTATCTTTGGGCACAGTGTGTTTTACTCAGGACACGTGCACTGGCTCAGTGAGCAAGTGCAGTGTGGTGTTCCTGATATTATTGGACCAGACTTCTCTACACCACCAAATGACAGCGAAACATAACCTCCAATACAGTGTTTTTTGGGAGGTGTTTTCCCATTCACCTCTTCACACCCACACATGGGTATACGCTTCCTGATTCTGGTGTCCTCCTACTCCTTCTCCTTATGCTCCTCATCGTTCACACCACCAGAATGCCAGGGTAAACATTTTCAGTGATGCTACAACCAGTCACTTTTTTTGCAAGGGTGTCTATGAGGCCAGTTAAAAAATCTTTTAAAAATGTACCCCCATGGGGAAATTGGAGAAATGTTTGTCAGCCCATGCACTTCGTGTATGGGCATTCCAAGTATAGGACACCCGCTCCTTTAAATTGGGAAAACATTCATATGAGGACATCCTCCACGTCTCTTCAGACACCACCACTAGAACGCCAGGGTGAACGTTTTCTGTGATGCTACACCCAGTCAATTTATTTGCAAGGGTGTCTATGAGGCCAGTAAAATTAATGTTTTAAAAATATAACCCCCCCATGGGGAAATTGAGTAAATGTTTGTCAGTCCATGCACTTAGTGTATGGGCATTCCAAGTATAGGAGACCCGCTCCTTTGAATTGGGAAAACATTCAGAGGAGGACATCCTCCAAGTCTCTTCAGACACCATCACTAAAACATGAGGGTGAACTTATTCCGTGATGCAACAGCCATGCTATTGTTTGCAAAGGGGTGTTTGAGGTCTCTTCAGAGTTCACCTATCATTTCTTTTGTCTCCTCCTCCCAATGAGGAGTTCAAATAAATATAAATTAAAAAAATCATAGAGTTGAACAGGAAGAGCAAATAGATAGTCGTGGTATGGCACTACGCCCTGCCAACACTAGAGTAACTTTTTTTAATTACCAGCATTACATAACAAATTTTACATGCAGATTAAATTGATAGAAAAACCACAATCTGTGTCCTCCCAGCATTTCTCTGTACACATCTCATTATTTAGATCACTATTACTGTGCTCTCTTTCCCTTCAGCATTTCTCTGTCTTCATATCACAGATATCACAAAATGCTTCAGCCGCAGGGCAAAAAGTATTTCCTACTATTGAACAGTTTTGGATTATATTTGTAGGGTGAAACATTAATTAGGCCTAACAAATGTATTTGTCTAAGACACAGTCGGTGGACACTTAGTAATTTCCCCCCATTTAAAGGAATTTGAAGGTCTTGGGATCCAGTGGTAGGAATTCCAGTATTAAAACTGCAAAACAACAAAGATTATCTTTTCAGTTGATAAAGATTATTGAAGAAATGTAAACACTGTCAGACCAGCGATAATAATAATAATAATAATCTTTATTTTTTTTATATAGCGCTAACATATTCTGCAGCGCTTTACAGTTTGCACACATTATCGTCGCTGTCCCCGATGGGGCTCACAATCTAGATTCCCTATCAGTATGTTTTTTGGAGTGTGGGAGGAAACCGGAGTGCCCGGAGGAAACCCACGCAAACACGGGGAGAACACACAAACTCCTTGCAGATGTTGTCCTTGGTGGGATTCGAACCCAGGACTCCAGTGCTGCAAGGCTGCCCGATCTGATAAAATACAGTGATGTCCCACCCTGGGACAAAGTAAAAAAGTTAAAAAAATGAAAATCACAAGTGTAAAAAAAAAAATTCCAAAATAAAGGAAAAAAAAATATTCCCCAATAAATTCATTTCTTCCTGTAAATAAAAAAAACAAAACAATAAAAGTACACATATCTGGTATCTCTGCGTCCGAAATGACCTCCCTATAAAACTGTCCCACTAGTTAACCCCTTTAGTGAACCCCTTAAAAAAAAAACAAAGCAAAAAATCAATGCTTTATCATCATACTGCCGAACAAAAAGTGGAATAACACACGTAAGCGCTCTGGCAGAAGGAGATCACAATTTTGATTATGTTAGTATATATATGAGAGTCGAAACAAGAATATAAGTAAATTCTTTTAGCATTCACTATAATACTTTTTCACTTTCGCACTTGTCACTTTATTGGTCCCGGTGATCTTCTTCTGCCAGAGCGCTTGCGTGGTGTCTTGTTGCGCTGTTCATTTCCATGTGTGCTCCAAAACTGGACCACATGCATTCCAGCGTGCGTTCCAAGGAGCACGTAATAGGAAGTGATTTTTTCATTCAGCAGCACGGATTCACGCATGCGGCGATGAGGTCAGAATTATGACGCTAGGTATGGCACTCCTCTATGTTAATCTTTGGCCTCCAATTGGTGCTCCCTGCTATTTAACATGTAACCACCCATGTTCGGACATGCCCCCGGAAGAAGCTTATGCGAAACGTGCGTTGGGGTGGAGGAGGCAACGCTACTCACATCGTCACGGTCCAGTTACTAGGTAATATAATCGGCAATTTATGCGATATACCCATAATCTTACTGATCTCCTGTTTTAAGTGGCACATGTTATTTTAGGACCGGTGGGTCCAGCTATTCATTTGCAATTTTATCTGGGCTTAGGATCGTTGTGTCCAGCCAGATTGCGGTAGTCACGTTCACGCTTAGGATTCTTTTGGAGTCCAGCCATTTATTTACTAATAGACAGGTGCTATTCCTTTTGGAAGTAGTATTGTGGCATATTGTTGTGTCAATAATTCTTATTGGGGAGCTATGCTGTTAAGAGGTTATGATTTATAATATTTATATATCCATATATATTTTTTGTATACTGGATCTGTGATATATATAACTATTGATGTGGTAATATGTTATAAACCTCCTACTGGGCACATTTGTTAATTTTATTGGTTTTATTTTAAGTGTAATAAATGTTAATAAATGTTGAATTTTAAAGATTAATTTGCTGGAACACTTCTTTTACGGTCATGATTTATGTAAATCCGTAATTTTTTGGTGTTAATGTTTCATGTGGAGTGCCAGCTCTAATATTATATATAGCTTTGGACTGCTTTTTGGATATAATTATCACTTTAGTAAGAGGTAAAGTTTTCCCAAGATAAAATGAATTTCCAGACATTCACAGCCTTTTATGCACATGGTTTTCAGCTGTGATCTTCATATTCTTGGTGTGTATGTGGTAAAGTTCCAAGTCGTCATCAATACCATCATCGTCATTATCTTGTAAAGAGGAAATCTGGTGTTTCACAGGGTCGTGATTATCTACGTTTATTGGCATTCCTTTAACAGTGTTTGTTACACTAGAACAAATAATTTTTGGCTGTGACATTTGGATATTATTCGTAATATGTATGGGTGAAGATGAAGAACCTTGTGCCACGGTATGTTGCTACTTATGTCCGGTGCACTCCTCTTTAAACTTAGTTTTTCACGAGTATCCATCGGTTTGTTTGGTTTTCCTCCAATACTGATCTGCTTTCTCTAATTCAGCATCTCACGAGCATGTTGCACTTTGCCCTTTATACCGACATGTGTGTCTTTGGAAACTTTTTTTTTATGGGCATTTTTTATGTCGAGCTTCACACGCGCATCTGTTACACTGATCTTCTGATGGGCATGAAACACATTCTGGTAATTGGTGGTGGATAAAAGACTAATCATTGTAGGCTGTATCCTGGATCTCATACCTCACATAGCCACCGCTGTTATTAATCCTGTATGTTCCCATTCCTTCCATCATCATGCCCCTTTTCCTGATCACTTCATCTAACGATTTATCCACTATATTTTTACTAAAAACCTGCACCTTCCCAGCAGCAACTGTGTAGGAAACCACGTAACTGTTTTCCAAGGTGTTTATGATGCCCCGAAAAAAAAAAAGTTACACACTATGTTGATGTGTATCCCCCAGGGCGAAATGTTTGTCAGCCCATACCCTTAGTGAATGGGCATTCAAAGTATCGGAGAACCACTACTTTGTAATGTGAACATTTTTTTATGAGGCCCTCCTCCACGTTTTTTCAAGGGAGATTGTGGTGTGTGCACATTTGGGCCAGGTCTTCCATTCACTTCATGGACAAACTTTATGGTAATAAAAAGAAAGAATAATGAGAACTTTTATTTCATGTGGCAATCCAGTACGTGACTTCCAAAGCTTATTGGGGTGCATGTAACTTTGGGGCAGGCCAGGCCTTGCAGTCAGTGCATAAGCAAACAGTATGGGAGACACACTTTGTTCTAATGGGAACAATTTTGTCATGAGGCCCTCAAGTATGTCTGCTGAAAGGGTTATTGGGGTGCACGTAACATTGTGGCAGGCCAGGCCTTGCATTCTCTGCATAAGCAAACAGTATGGGAGACACACTTTCTTCTAATGGGAACAATTTTGTTATGAAGACATCATGTATGTCTGCTAAAAGGGTTATTGGGGTGCACGAAACATTGGGGCAGGCCAGGCCTTGCATTCAATACATAAGCAAACAGTATGGGAGACACACTTTGTTCTAATGGGAACAATTTTGTCATGAGGCCCTCAAGTACGTCTGCTGAAACGGCTATTGGGGTGCACGTAACATTGGGGCAGGCCAGGCCTTGCATTCTCTGCATAAGCAAACAGTATGGGAGACACACTTTCTTCTAATGGGAACAATTTTGACATGAAGCCATCAAGTATGTCTGCTGAAAGGGTTATTGGGGTACACGTAACATTAGGGCAGGCCAGGCCTTGCATTCAATGCAACATTTTTTCAGAAGGCCCTCCTGTACGTCTCGTGAAAGGGGTATTGGGTTGCGTCCTAATTTTTGGCAGCCCAGCCACTCACTGCATAGTCAATAACGGTATAGGAGACCCACTGTTTAATAATGGCCCTTTAAGAATATTAATGCCGCCTGATGCCCCTCTAAAAATAGACTCTGTGACGTTAAGTGTCCCTCCTTAATAAATGAAACAAGATATGTCTGCCTATTTTCACACACCACATGGCCAACTAGGGTTGTGAAATGTTACAATGACATTTCCCAGTGAATGCATTTGTATTGGTTGAAAACAATGGTAAAGCTGAAAAACGCATCAAAAATGCTGTGTGTGAACATAAGCAAATTGGTGGAGGAACATTTTTGTTTGGGGTTAATTATTTTGCCTTAAATATAAGTCATTACCCTGGAAAGGATGTTCCTTAACATATTTCACAGCAAAATCCAATTTGGTTTCGTTTTTATATGTTTTTAGGTGCGCCTGTAAAAATGGCATGAAACTGTGACAACATTGTTTACAGCTGTGATCTACGAGTCAGAAATGCTTCCAGGGACATTTGCCATTGAAATAGTTGAAATAGATATGAAATCAACAGCTACATATAGGGCCATCATAATGTTATAGGTGCATCACCATTTGTATCGAAATTTATTCCACTGAAAACTGACAAATTGTACTTTATGTAATGTGTGACCCTTGCATGGAAGCAACATACAGTATATGGCCATCATGAGTAGCTTCATTTTGAGTTCTGCTGCAGTAACTCAGTTTTCTATGGCAGAGATCTGGCTTTACAGAGTAATTGGAAGCATTTTAAGAGAATGTTCATTTTTACAAGGATTGCTGAAAATTTTCTACTTGGATTTTTAGACAGAAAATTCACAGCTGCTGAATAAATTGGCATAAAATATATGAGGTTTTTCGCACAAAAAATGCCTTGATGTTGCTGGTTTTGTTAAAAATTGTGTGTGGATTCACAGTAAAAATTATTGTTTGTTTTAGTCTTTTGAATATTTGTCAGATTTTTGTAATATATTAACAGAAGTACTAGCAAATGAAATATTGTCAGAATCTCTGTTTCTTTGAAGGGAAGTGTCAGCATGTTTTTGCCATTTAATTCTAGGGCAGCATGATGTAGGAACAGAGACCCTGATTTTAGTCATGTATCACTTATTGGACTGCTTCATGCTGATTGGATAGAATCCCTGTTCACTCTGTTGTAGATATCACAGTGGTCAAAATGCTGAGCTGTGCATAACCCCGCCCACATCATTGATTGGCTGTTTTCTGTGTACACTGTGCATTGTCAGCATGTTGCCAATCAGTGGTTGGGCGGGGTTATACAGATTAGCCTGACTGCCTGGCATGAGTCATACTGATAATTTCCTACTCATAAAACACTGATTGTATTGAAACTACAGCACACATCCTAATATGTGACACTTCACTGAAATCAGGGTTTCTGCCATTACATTATGCTACTGTCTGGTTAAATAGCAAAAACCTGTAGACAGATTCCTCTTAATAGTATCTCATCTACCAAGTGCTTTTTAGAATGCTGATGTCTCTTTATGTGCCCTTTTCAATGCTTGCGTCTTTGGAACCCATCCAGCATTGAGGACTGGAGAAAATGTTACACATGCACTCGGTTTAGCTTTGACCCTAGCTATATCCAGTAATTAAGTACTACTATATGTAAACCTTTCCCTTATTCACTATAACTCCTTACCTACAGTATGTTCACTTTGACTTCTATCAAATAAATTGATTGAACCAAATTGTGATAGAAAAGAAAAATAAAATAAAGCGACTTTCTATTAACTACTTTGTTACACAGATAAGACTTTTGTTTTCAACACTATTTGACTTTTGGTGCATACCGTATTCATTACTTAAACATACAAGAATACATAAAGTCATGCACTCACTCACATCCCAGGAGTTTTATGAGTTGTCTTAGACAATTTTTCCTTTGTGATTGCGATAAGGTTAAGATTTGTGAGACTTTAATACATTTAGATTTCCAAAAAGATTATTTTGTATAGTTTCTGGTCAAGCTATACTTGTTTCTGTGCTGAATGACTAATAAATATTCAAATCATTTATTCCAGATGTTACTCTCTTAGTCACCAGCCAGTAACCTCATGAAATTTGCATCACAAAAAAAATAGACACCATATATAAGGTGATTTTAGCAACAAAAAATGTCATGTTGTGTGGCATTGCAGACCACAGTCTTAATGGAGAGTTGAAATTTATATTTGTTTGGACAATTACGGACCCTCACTATTTTATAGTCTAGTTCTTTTCTGTAAAAAAGGTATTGCATCCACTGTCCTAAGACTCACGCAACATGCAGAATGGAGAGACAGTCTTCAGACTAGAAGTCTAACTAAAACAATGATTCACAGTGACTCACTTACTAGAAAGGGTCAAGGATACAAGCATTCTACAAGTGATGTGTAATGATATTAATGGTGTACTTAATGTTATGTATTAGGTTACTAACACATATAATGTACGTATATAGAATGTTATAAGATTTTATATCGAACAAGTAAAGAGAACAAAGATGTGTTGCTCATAATATTGTTTAGGATGGCGTCCTCCCCATCTAAAATTACAGATGCACTTGAAAACATTGTTCACTTCCGTGCTGAATGAGAAGAGAGAACACATAATTCTGAAAGAAGACAACATCTATAAAAGGTTCTTAATTGGATCTATATCAGGGAATAAATGCATAGTAAATGAGTTTAAGGCTGACATATACTGTATGTCCTTATTGAGCCATTAAAGGTATTTGATAAGAGCCAAATAATAACTATAACAGGATATGGAAGCTCTCAGTGAAACAGCAGCATTCACATCCTTCCCAAAGACCTGGAGATTGTGGAAACGTGGAATGAGATTACTAGATTTTATTGCTTACAAAAGTGAACTGAAGTATTATTTCATAGTTTACTTATGATTTAACTCGTTTACCACCCAAGTCTGTTTTCACCTTCATGACCAGGCCAAATTTTACAATTCTGACCAGTGTCACTTTTAGAGTTAATACCTCTGGAATGCTTCCACTGATTCTTATATTGTTTTTTTTTCCAGAACATATTTTACTTCATGATAGTGGTAAAAATTTTTGATACGACTTGTCTTTATTTGCTAAAAAAAAAAAAAATCGGAAATTTGGCAAAAATTTTGAAAATTTTACAATTTTCAAACCTTTAATTTTTATGCCCTTCAATCAGAGTTATGTCACACAAAATAGTTAATAAATAACAATTCCCACATGTCTACTTTACATCAGCACAATTATTAAAACATTTTTTTTTGTTAAGAAGTTAAAAGGGTTAAAAGTTGACCAACATTTTCTAATTTTTCCAATAAAATTTACAAAAGCGGTGTAACACGGCTGCCATATGAGTCCTTGAGGGGAGATACGTTTCATCACGAGTTATTTGACCGTTCCAGGGCCGGGTTTTACAAGCGGTCATAAGAGATGGGTGGGAATGATCTCTCCCCTATCCCGACCCCAGGGGCGTGGTTTGGCAGATAAAATGGAGGCTGAGTCACTCATTCAGTGTCTGTGGCTGGAGGTGTGGCAACCTCCAGTGTGTGTTAGGCCGGTTTCACACGTCCTGATATTTCCGGTAACGGAAAAATCGGTTCCGGACATATCAGTGTCCGTGTGTCTGTGTGTCCGTGTGTGTATTATGTGCGGCACTCGTGTGGTTACCGTGTACCGCATCAGTACCACACGGATGGCCGCCGTTGAAGTAGCGGCTACAGTAAGCCGCTGTTCCCCTGCAGCTGGTGCTGAAGCCGGCTGTAATTCCCCCTGCTGGCTGGGTCCCTATGATGTAGTGGAGAATGTTGGTGAGGTTAACTTCAAAGTCCACCAACCGGGAAGCGGAAGTCCTACCAGGTGAACCTGATCAAACTGGCAGGATTGAGAACCCGTGGAATCTCTTTGTCTGCTGGCCAAGTCCGATGTCAGTGTGGAGGTTGTTAAGGTGGCAGACACCTTGTCTCTCTTGTAGAAGCAGCAGTGCCGAGAGTTGTTACAGCAGAGCAGAGACCTGTTCTCAGAACATCCAGGTTGTACGAAGGTCATAGAACATGGCATCCTGACGGAGCCTCATGTCCGGGTCAACTTGAAACCATACAAAATTCCCTAAGCACTCCGAGAAGTGATCTCAAAGGAGGTGAAGCGGATGCTGAGCCTGGAAGTCATTGAGTTATTTGGCTGTTCCATAGCCGGGTTTTACAAGCGGTCATAAGAGATGGGTTGGAATGACAGCTCACATATCCCAACCCCAGGGGCGTGGTTTGGCAGATAAAATGAAGGCTGAGTCTCTCATTCAGTGTCTGTGGCTGGAGGTGTGGAGACCTCCATTGTGTGTTGTTAAAGACACTGACCTGAGTGGGCAGACCCGCAGTGCTACATGGACTATTTACTTGCAGTTCGTGTTCATCTTCAGTGTTAAATAAACTTGCCTGGACTTTGCATGAATACCACCTCCTGTGCCTACCTCAAGAGCAGCTCAGTACAAAGCTCTACAGCGGTATAAATGATTAAATGACTTTATCCTTTGGGTCATATTTTTTATGTTTGGCTACTGTTACACATTAAAAAACACTTTTTATTGCAAAAGTTTTTGCATCTCCATACTTTTAGAGTTAAAACTTTTCCATATTTCTGTCGACACAGTCATGTGAGGGCTTGTTTTTTTTTGGGACGAGTTGATGTTTTTATTGGTACCATTATCGGGCACATGACTTTTTATCGCATTTTATTCCAATTTTTGGGAGGCAGAATGAACAAAAACCAGCAATTCAGAAACTTTTTTTTTGTTGGGGGGGGTTATTCTGTTCTTCATGTAGTAAAATTGATATTTGCATCACTTTATTCTGGGAGCTGTAACTTTTTATTTTTCTCAAATAGTGCAAGCTTGGATTTAAGAGATTTAAAAAGTGCCAAAATTGTTTAATTTATTTTCATAAATCTGGCATATTTTAAGACTGTCTAGACAGGCCCAATTCATCAAAAGGAATTTTGCCAAAATTTTGGAGTAAATTGCTTTGAAAAGTTGCAAGTTTTTTGCATAATTTGGAGTTGCAAAATAAATTCTGCCTAATTCATAGCAAACTGTGGTATTTCCTTTCTAGAAATGTAATTCCAAGACAGGAGTAAAAATTCAATTGGAAGCGTGCTCCTCCTAATGAATTAGGAGTATTTGACTACAATACGCATCTTTATGAAGGCAGTCTTGATACATGCGCATAGTTATGTTGAATATAAATAACCAGTAACATAGCTATAGGTGGCCATAAAGTAGTTTCGCCCTGAGCCAGTGAGCTTAAGGCAACCCAAAAACTCCTCTGCCACATCGCAATAGATTAATATTTTAATTATCAAAAGTTAATTGGGGACCCAGTTACAAATTTATTTGACATCCAGAACTTTCAAGTTGCAAGAAAGAAAATTATATTGACATTCTACATAACTGTCCTCAAGATCAAGCTGCTATAAAAGTGTGAACAATTCCATGACATCTACAATACAAATTTGCAGCTTTAACCCCTTAACAACCGTCGTCACACCTTTTAATGGCGGCAGTTAAGGGTACTTATTTCTCAGCGCCGCTTTTTAAACCCTTAACCCCCGAGGGTGGTTTACACGTTAATGACTGGGCCAATTTTTACAATTCTGACCACTGTCCCTTTATGAGGTAATAACTCTGGAATGCTTCAATGGATCTTGGCGATTCTGAGAATGTTATTTCATGGGATATTGTACTTCATGTTAGTGGTAAAATTTCTTCTATATCAATTTGCGTTTATTTGTGTAAAAAATGAAAATTTTGTGAAAATTTGGAAAATTTTTAAATTTTCAAACTTTGAATTTTTATGCCCTTAAAACAGAGAAATATGTCACACAAAATAGTAAATAAATAACGTTTCCCACATGTCTGCTTTACATAAGCACAATTTTGGAAACAAAAATTGTTTTTGTTAGGAAGTTATA
>VIAB01007147.1:2011-14532 GCA_009801035.1 Oophaga pumilio | reverse complement strand
AAAGCTCCTGTGTATAAAGTCACTGGTGATCACTACATTACCTGTACACTGACACTATAAACTACATACTATGTACAGAGCTCCTGTGTATAAAGGTAATATTAGTATTGTGTATTATTCGGTCACTATGTGGTGGTAATATGTGGTCTCATCATGGTGTGTGGGTACTTGTTTCTTGCATGTGATATTATTCTGTCACTATGTGGTGGTAACATGTGGTCTGCTCATGGTGTGGTGACATTTGTCCCTTGTATCTGATATTATTGGTCACTATGTGGTGGTAGCATGTGATCTGGTCATGATGTGGCGGTATATATCCCTTGTATATAGTATTATTCAGTCACTGTATGGTTGTAATATGTGGTCTGGTCATGAAATGATGGTATTTTCCACTTGCATGTGGTATTATTCAGTCACTATGTGGCGGTAATATGTGGTCTGCTCATGGTGTGATGGTATTTGTCCTTTGTATGTGATATTATTAATCATTATAAAAAATGAAAAATTAATAAAAATATACCTAAAAAGAGTATTGGATATTTTAACAAATGTTTAATAGGTTAGATTATAGTAGGGCCCGGCCAGAAGAGTCTCCTTGTCATGATGACAGCTTAAAAAATATTTTGCCAAAACAAAATCTGATGGCTATGTATATAATCTGGTGTTCGATGGGAACTGTTAATGTGTGATTAGTGAGAATGTGGTGCAGAAGTAGAGTTTTTCCAAGAGTAGGCCAGTATGGGGCCCTAAAATTGCTGGTGGCAGCCCTACTATCATATAGAATATACTTAATATTTCTAGATAATGAGTGCACAAATTGGACAATTCATGTGTCCACCAGCCACAACAAGTCATACCTTTTATTGATCCTCCCTAATCTATCTATATATGGTATCTATCTATCTATCTATCTATCTATCTATCTATCTATCTATCTATCTATCTATCTATCTATCTATCTATTTATCTATATCTCTACAGACAAGCAAACATTAATCTGTACCACCCCATTCCACACTACACTTGGAGTAGTTAATAGGATTGAGTCATGCATCTGCGTGCAGAAGACTCAAGAGGCAAGGAAAATGTCGATCATTGCGTGGTCTAAGATGGCGCGCAAGGACTGGAAGATGGTAGTAAGTGAGCATGAATTGGCGAGACAGACCAGCCCAGCATAGATGTGACAGTGGCAAAAAGGCACAAAGCAGAGCCCAACCCTTCATCAGGCATGCCTACCGAGGGGGAATAGAGCAGCCAAAAGCATTAGTACATAATGGGTAGTAACTGTCATCGTAGAGTGAGGTGGAAAGAAAAAATCTGCCCAGTATGGATGTGACCCTGAGAGACAGGAAAGGACATTCGAGAAATGGGATGTTGAGTCAGGGCAGACTGCACCACCTGAAAGACCGGGCCATGCCTGGCCTCAGGTGGTGGAAGAGACTGCCATTTATGAGTTGCACACCGTTGAGAGAACAGCTAGATGATGGCGGACTACTATGGGCACCTGATGGTAGAGGCAGGTTTCATCAATATGGAGCTGGCTAACTCCCTTGCAGAAGAGGCAGAAGCTGATGACAGGGACCTGGGGAAGGTTGGCTACACCAGTGAGATTGTGCCAAAATTTAGGATGTGGCCTACACGTCAGAGTTTTCCAAGAAGAGTGAGAGTCGAGTGGCTTGCCAATGAACTAAGAGACCTGAATTGGGCAATGGAAGAGGGAAGGTGCCATGGTGCCTTGACTAAAGACGTGCTGATGAGTCCCCTGGTCGTGCGCTACCGAGACCTGTCATCCAGAGGTATAGTCAATAACTACAATTCCCATGGCTTTATTTGGGAGTTTGAAACTAAACACAATTTTTATGTGGAGAGAAAAATGGTGAATATATAATATCCACTGCGAGGGCAGTATGACGTCATGGTGGGTGAGCAGGTCTGCTTCCTGATAATGTATGGTCGCTGCAGAAGTAATGCGGTCAGTGTGATTTTTGACAAATGAGGCTCTGCTGGGCCATGGTGGATAACAGAAAAAGACTGGGAGAAGGTCTCTGAGGTCAGTGAACATAGAGCCTCAACCACAAGATGCTGGAGAAGACTTTCACAGGCTCAAGGGATGGTGCTAATCAAGATAATGGCCAGGGCCATCGTTAATGTTCACACATCGAGAGCCCCTCATCTACCTGAAGATGCACCTCATCCATGGCATGGCACTGGATGGATGGGATCACCTCCAGGTCCTTCAGGAGATGAAAAGGAATGGATCCTGCTGAAGTAAACAGAGTTGTAAGTCAAGAGTACCAAACTGTGCTAGATGTACCTGTTTGCTAAAGGGTCCGCAAAAGTTCCAGTGGTTCTAGGACCCATATATCTGGGACTTCCTGGTGTTGAAGACCGTGGATGGCCAAAAAGATGAGTTTTGTCCCCCTTCTCAGTTTACATTGTGCTAGCTGCACACACCACTGCTGGATTGCAGAGATGCTGCAGCCACTGGAGGGTCCTACACCCACAGACAAGGACTGAATTACATCAGACAGGGGAGGAAACATTAAATTGCCTGTGGACTTTGGCCAATTTTAACTCGTTTCCAAAAGAACTCTGTCCCCATCTCGTGGACTGATGGGGGACTGATAGACTAAGTTCTTATCACAATCACTAGTGTTTGCAGGGAGAAAGGATGAATGACATGATGTCACAACCTGGTTAAAGTTTCATGGATGGCTTGTGGGCCATGGAAAGCAGGGCCAATTTTGACCAGGCAGGACTGTTGCTAGGACTGACAAAGACTTGGGTCATAATCATAAACTGTTGGGCAGTTTAAATGTTGGCCTACGAGCCTCTTAAAGAACTTGGTCTCTTGAATCAGGGGTCCCAACAAAGTGGGACCAGGGTCAAACTGACCCACCAAGGAGTAGAACCTTGTTTGATCCAGGAGAGAGTATTGTTATTTGTTTTGTGTTGCATTTGTGTATTCCAAGATCTGGATGGTCGAGGATGACCATCGTTAAAGAGGGGAGGAATGTGAGGGATGTGGACTGGACTGTCGCACTCCTACCTGTGAAGACACCAATCGCATTGCATGTAATGTGTCATTCATCTTTTATATATATATATTGTGTCATGTGATATGTTCCTGTGTGATGTGGTAATATTGGTAATGTGTAATATAGAACATAGTGTACAGCATAGGGTAAGGCAAAGTTTAGGGATTAGGACATTAGATGGGTAGTATTAGACATTGATTGTAGTTAGATAAGTAACATTAGGGTAAGGATAGAATTAATGTTCGGAATTAGACCATAGTAGGAGGTGCAGTTAGGACTAGGGACTGCTTCCTGTGCGTCTTTAGATAGGGTTTGAAGATTGATACAGGCAGTGATACCACTGAGGTGAACCACAGTCAAGAGGAGACTTAGTTGCAGGGATAGCGAGATCCAGAGAAAGAGGTGGCCAAGTCACAAAACCTGAGCTTGCTAAACGCCAAAGGTAACGGACCTAAACATGGCTGAATTCCTGGGACTAGTGGGGATCCTGAGAAATAGATCCAGGGTGCTAATAGTGGAAGAAATAGGATTCACAACCACTGGTAGAGAGACTTGAGCAGGTAGAGAGACAAACTCCCAAGAGTAGAGCTACAAAGGAAGCATATGGTGTGAATGAAGAATGCTTTATAACATAGAGGAAAAGTTCATAAGACTTTGTAACCGCTATCTTTTATATATTGTTTGCCAAGTTATCGTTCAGTAAAGACTCTATGCTTGAGCGCCAGTCTCCTTTATTGAACTGTGGA
This sequence comes from Oophaga pumilio, assembly GCA_009801035.1. Classification (NCBI taxonomy): domain Eukaryota; kingdom Metazoa; phylum Chordata; class Amphibia; order Anura; family Dendrobatidae; genus Oophaga; species Oophaga pumilio. The sequence goes on along the minus strand of VIAB01007147.1, from coordinate 10,748 downwards.
ACATACTGTATGGTCGTGGCTAGCCTACACGACTTGATACAGGCAGGATGCAAGGGTGCAATGTCCTCATGTAGCTCCACGGAGCGTGACAAGAGAAGATGAGTATTTCGCCCTCGGCTATCGCCCTGCGCCGCACTACATAGTCAAGGAGCAGGCTTAGCTTATAGGAAAAGAAGGCATAAGACTAGGTGTGAGGCATAGTGATGGTGGTATAGTATGCAAGAGGAGATAAGCATAGCATTGCAAGGCAGAATGGATATAACAGCAGGCAGTCAAATTGGAGGCTTACCTATGAGAAGAGCTGGAAGTGGATGTGGCACTGAGAAAGTAGTGGGAATGAGTGAGGGGTGCAGTGCATGTATTTGTAAGTGGGATAAGGGCACTGAAACCTGGATGTGCTTGTGGTGCCGCGTCATCAAGGGAATGATATGAGGTGTTGGAGGCATGTACAGGGGAGGTGATAGATGATGAACATCATTGGCTTTGGCTTAGTGAAAGCCGTAACTATACTGTCAATGGCAAATTGTGATGGAATAGGAGGGCGTCAGGTATGGATTTGTAATATTTGCATTCACTCTCTATTGACAAAGCCAGCGCTAGTATACTTAGTATAGAATATTTTCGTGCAGGATAAATATAACTACACTGCATGCCTGGTTTGTCCTGTAGGCCTGAGTTTGACATGTATGATTTAGAGAATCTGCTCCCTCCTTATGCTTGGTACATCCTTGATAAAATAATTTGTACTTTTGTGAAAGAGGCTGTTCAATGCAGGCATTGAAAGAATTGGAAGTGTCATCTTCTTTAACCCTTTCACGACCTTGGACAGATCCATACTTCCATATCAGTAAATGCGTCCAGGTGATTTTGCCAGCACAAAAGATGTGCACGCGAGATTGCATGTGATCAGCTAATATCATGGCTTACACCCAGCGTTCACTGCCAGGAGCGGTGCCCGCACTGCTCCCAGCACTTTAACCCTCTAAGTGCTGCGATCGATATCAGCATTTAGAAGGCAGGATGAAGGAGTGGGCCCCCTCTGCCCTCCGATCAGTGCCCCCTTGACTATCGTGGGAGCCCAATCATTGACTTGGTAACCGAGATGTCATCATGACGACATCAGGGTCATCAGGCTCTAGCAAGTTAGATCATGTGCAGTGCATGATCTAACTAACTTCTGGATGCAGATCTGACAGCTTGTAAAGCATAGCAATGCTCCTGCATTGCTATGATTTATAACTGTGATTAGAATACAAAAAGTCAAAGTCCCTTAGTGGGACAAGGTCAAAATGTTAAAAAAAAGTTGTAAAAGTATTTTTATTAGATCACAAAATAATAAAAATTTAAAAATATATTGTGACCATAAATAAATATTTTTTATGCAAAAAGCAAAAGTATAAAATTTGGTATCGCTGAGTCTGGAATGATCCACCATATAAAATTGTCACACAAATTAACCACTTCAGAGAGCACCATAAAAAATTGAATAAAAAACGAGACAAAAAACAATGCCATCATCACACTGCCGAACAAAAAGTGGCAAAAAGAAATCACAATATAAAACCAAATGTAAATAAAAATGACATAGCTTAAAAGTGCAAAATACAAGCTGGCATACAGATCCATCAGGGGAAAAATAAAAAAGTTATAGCGCTCAGAATAAAGCGATGCAAAAATAATTATTTTTTCTATAAAATAGTTTTTATTGAGTGAAAGCGCCAAAACTTAAAAAAAGATATAAATGTGGTACCGCTGTAATCGTACTGACCCCAAAGAATAAAGTTGCTTTATCAATTTTAACAGACGTGTAATGGCATTAACCCCCAAAAAAATATTGAATTGCTGGTTTTTGTTCAATCTGTCTCCCAAAAAATCAGAACAGAAAGCGATAAAAAAAATCATGTGCCCAACTCGTCACGCAAAAAATAAGCCACCACATGACTGTTGGCAGAAATATAGAAAAATTATGGGTCTCAAATAAGGTGATGCAAAAACTAGTTTTTGAAAAAAAAGTGTCTTTTGGTGTGTGATAGCAGCCAAACATAAAAACCGCAATATAAATCTGGTACCGTTGTAATTGCACTGGCTCGAAGAATTAAATGACCTATTCACTTATACCGCACAAGGAAAGGCATAAAAAATAAATAAAACCAATTCTTCACCTGCTGTTGATGTTTTCATTCTGTCTACCAAAGAACGCAGTAAGACTCGGCTCACATTTATCCTGTGCTCTACGCTGAGTGCTTACATTGGGATTTCACGTAAATATCTGAAATACGTGATTCAGATGGAACCCCCAGCGGAAGATTCCCTATAATGAGGCAGATGGGGACAATGTGGATGCCATCTGGCTTATGATCCGGTGGTGTTCATCTTTTGAGGCAGGCATGAAAGCGCGGTCAACCACAGTTTTGTGCACTTCTGAAAAGAAGGACAATGCTGAACAGACACCAGATGGAGTCCAGAGTAACTCTACTAACTCATTATAGTAAATGGATCCCTCAGGGGTTTCTTCTGAATAATGTCATTTAGAGATTTAGATGGAAACGCCGATGTAACTGCTCAGCATAGAGTGCTTTATAAAGTGATACAAAATGTTATGTAAAATGTCCTTAACAAAAACTTCAAATCAATACACAGAAAAATCAAGTCCCCACTCAGGTCCATGATCTGTCAATTGGAAGTACAAAGGCTCAGGAAAAGTGCTATGGCTCATCCCTCAAAAGAAATCCAATGCATTCTGCGCTTCCAAATCCAAATGCCCCCCTACCTTCTAAGCCCCAGTGTGCCTAAACCACATTTAGCATCCACAAATTTGGCATTTCTCTAGCGATGGGAGCCCGTCTAATTTACGGGTGCATGTCTCCAGAAGCATGAGCTGGTCACTACAATGTACTGGTCACTACAATGTACTGGTCACTACAATGGCAGTTTGCAATTTTCACTCAGCTACATCCACTGCTGCTTGTCTCTGGAAAACACCCATGGAATCAAAATTGTCACTAAACCTGTAGATAAATTCCCAAAGGGATATAATTTCCAAAGTGGGTCACGTGAGGGGGATTCTGCTCTTCTAGCACTTAGGGGCTCTGTATATGGAGTCTGCAAACTATACTACGAAAATCTGCTTAGCAGGAGGCAAATAGCCCTCTGCCCCTTCCGAATCTCACCATACACCTAAGCAATACTGTAAAACTTTATATGGAGTATTTCTACATTCAGCAGAAATTGTGTGACCAATTTTGGTGCCATTTTTACCCATTTTCCCATGTGAAAATGTAAAATCGGGGGCTAAAACAAAATTTTGGTGGTAAAAATGCAATTATTTTTTCTTCAATGCCCAATGGTATAAAATTCTGTGACACACCCCTGGTGTCAATATGGTCACTGCACCATTAGATTCATTGAGAGGTGTAGTTTTTAAAATGGGTTCACATATCTGGAGTTCTGCGGTTATGGCACCTTAGGGTCTCTCCCAATGGGTTATGGTACCTGCAAACCATAACTGTAAATTCTGCACTATAATATTGCTCTTCTTCCCTTTTGAGTTTTGCACTGTGCTTGAAAAGTATTTTCCTATTACATGTAGGGTATTGGTGCACTCAGGAGACATTTTTACAAACTGAGGTACATTTTATCCTACTAGCCCTTAGAAAAAATTATAAACTTTGGGCTAATGCAACATTGTAGTGGTAAAAATGGAATTATTCTTTCTTCACCACCCAATAGTATAAAATTCTGTGAGGCACATGTGATGTCAACCTCCTCACTGCACCCTTGATGAATTCATTGTGGGGTGTAGTTTGTAAAAGGTCATATATGAGGGTTTCTGGTGTGCTGGCGCTTCAGGGGCTCGGACAATGTGACATGGCACCCTCAAACTATTTCAGCAAAACCTGAAGTCCAATATGGCGCTTCTTCCCTTCTGAGCTTTCCACTGTGCATTAAAAGTAGTTTTAAACCACATATGGGATATCAGTATACTCTGGAGAAATTGCACACACAAATTTTGAGGTCCATTTTCACCTGTTATCCTTGTGAAAATTATAAAATTTGGGGCTAAAACAGCATTTTTGTGGGAAAAATGTTTTTTTTTTTCACTTTTACAGATCAACGTTGTAAAATTCTGTGAAGCACCTGGGGGTTCAAAGTGATTACCACACATCTAGATAAATTTCTTGATGGGTCTCATTTTCAAAATGGGGTCACTTGTGGGGAGTTTACACTGTTGAGGCACACAGACTATTCAATCAAAGTCTGTGTTCCAAAACTCATTCCTTTCTGAGCCCTGCAGTGCACCCAAACAGTAGTTTTCCCCCACTTATGGGGTTTTGGCGTACTCAAGAGAAACTGCACAACAAATTGTATGGTGCTTTTTCTCTTAGTACCCTTGCAAAAATAAAAAAATGGGGCTAAAATAACATTTTTGTGAGAAAAATGTGATTTTTTATTTTCACAGCTAAATGTTATAAACTTCTGTGAAGCACCAGGGAGTTTATGGTGCTCACCGCACATCTATATACATTCCTTTAGGGATTTAGTTTGCAAAATAGAGTCACTTGTGGAGAGTTTCCACTGTTTAGGCACATCACGGGCTCTCCAAATAGGACATTGCGTCCACTTATGATTCCAGACAATTTTAAGTTCAAAAAGTTAAACGTACTCCTTCCCTTCCGAGCCCTGCCGTGGAACCAAAAAATAGTTTCCCTCCACATATGTGGTGTCGCCATACTCAAGAGAAATAGAACATTTTTTTTATCCAATTTTTCCTGTTTTCCTGGTGAAAATAAAAACTTGGGACTAAAAGAACATTTTTGTGGAATGATTTTTTGTTTTCACAGATTAACGTTAGAAATTTCTGTTAAGCACCTGGAGGTTAAAGGTGATCAACACACACAAGTTCCTTGAGGGGACTAGTTTCCAAAATGAGGTTTCCAGTGTTTAGGCACGTCAGGGACTCTCCAAATGTGACATGACGTCTGCTCTCGATTACAGCCAATTTTGTGTTCAAAAGCCAAACAGTGCGCCTTCCTTTCCAAGCCATGATTTGTTCCCAAACAGTAGTTTTCCCACACATACAGGTTATTGGCCTGCTCAGGAGAAATTGAAAAAAAACTTTTTGGTGTCCATTATCCCCATAAAAATAAAAAAATTATGGTCTAAAATAAACATTTGTGAAAAAAAAGTTACATGTTCCTTTCTTCTTTCCACATTTCAAAAATCCCCGTGAAGCACCTGGAGTGTTAATAAACTTCTTGAATGTGGTTTTGAGCACCTTGAGGGGTGTAGTTTTTTGGAGTGGTGTCGATTTTTGGAATTTTCTGTCATATAGGATCCTTAAAGTCACTTCAAATGAGATGTTGTACCTCAAAAAAATAGTTTGGTAAATTTTGTTTGAAAAATTAGAAATCGTTGGTTAACTTTTAACCCTTCTAACATCCTAATTTAAAAAAAAGTGTTTCAAACATTGTGCTGATTTAAAGTAGACATGTGGGAAATGTAATTTATTAACTATTTTGTGGGACATAGCTCTCTGGTTTAAGGGTATACAAATTAAACGTTTGAAAATTGCAAAATTAACCAAATCTTTGCCATATTTTCTATTTTTTCACAACTAAATGCAAGTCATATTGAACAAATTTTACCACTATCATGAATTACAATATATCATAAGGAAAAATTCTTAGAATCAGTTGGATCTGTTGACACATTCCAGAGTTATCACAAAAAATGACACTGGTCAGAATTGAAAAATTTTGCCTGGTCTTGAAGGTGCCATGGTTAGTTGTCTGTTAGATGAGTCTCTGATGACTGAGCTTTTATAAACGGAATCTGTCACCAAAGTTTTACAACCTAATCTGATAGTAGCATAATGTTGAGGCAGAGACCCTGATTACAGCAATGTGTTATTTACTTGGCTGCTTGTAGCTTTGATAAAAAAAATAATGTTTTATCAGCAATAGACTATTAGTAGAGGATTAGTAAACCTGCTGTTATTTAGTTCTTCATATTCATGAGCTATGTATAACCCTCCCTCCACTACTGACTGGCAGCTTTCTACCTATGCACAGTGTTCACAGAAAGCTGCCAAATAGTGATATGGGCAGGGTTATACAGTGCTCAGTAGTCAGAGAATTGGTACATCTTCAGCAACGAAAACAGTTATTTTATCAAGACTACAACAAGCAGCCCAGTAAGTGACCCATCATCGGAATCAAGCTCTCTACCCCTTCATCATGATGCCCTAAGATGGTAAAGCAAAAACTTGATGATTGATTCCCAGACATATAAAACAATCAATCCCATTTAACCAGTAATACAGCAGCAATATTGCCCTAGAAATTGTGTCGAAGTGGCCACTAAAACATATAACCATAGTGTGGTTTTCATTAAAATTGCCTCTTCCCTTTTCCTAACAGAAAGACTTGAGTGACAAATGAAAGGTCATATGTGTAACTGGGAAAAAAAAAACATCCAGGTTTTGTCATTGTAGGATAAACAAAGTTTACTCTTGAACTCTTTCGCTCCTTTGAAAGTCTGATTTTCGGTAAACTTATTGTGTTTTGCAGTCAGTATTTACATTTCAATGACTAATACACAGGAGGAATTTGGTTTTTGTAAATGCAGAGCTTTGTAAAGGTTACATAAAAATGATCAATCATTCCATGACCACATTACTGGAGATCTTACACATGAGAATATAGAGTAAGATACAACACAATTGTACAACATATTATATATGGTATATTGAATTGTAGGCTACAACTTATCTCGTTATACAGATGTAAAGAATGATATGCAGAGCAATTTATTACCTTAATTGTATTGGCCTTTTTTATAGCCAAAAGTTGTATTTTACCAGAATAAGACCTGTCAGACAGACTGTTTTACCACAGTCCGTATATGCACAAAATTGTTTATGATCGCTAAGAATACAATGATATGTATATAAATGACACTTGTTGTTACAAATATTGTTTTCTGAGGGCAAATAAGATGCATACTGTCTTGTCTGCACATATGCAGATTATCACCATACACTGCATTAGATGTAGAAAATTAACAGGTAAGAAAACATATGTAATCCAAAGATGACTGCATAGATAAAGTTTTATCAAAGCCAAATACTAGGAAGTATAAAAAAATAAGCATCTTTAAAGCATGACATACCAAAAAGAAATAAAAATCATATAAAAAAAAAATAAAAAAGTGCAAGCAACTATTGGTGGACAGATCCATGGTTGTTCAAGTCTGTCGGGTTCGGCCAAACTTTAAAAAAAGGTTTGGTTGGGGTACCAGAACCGTACCCGAACTCGAACCTGGATCACATTCAAGTGGATGGAGGCCCCGAACAACCAGTGTTTACCACACTGTCATCTGTATGACAGCACGAGCTTCACCATCTCTGATCAATGGTAACATTACTCGTTACCGCCGGTCACAATGCTGAGGTTCTCATACTGTCACACAGCGGCTATAAACGGCGTTAAAAAGGTTACTGCCGGTCACAGGTGTCAACTGATGAGAGTTCATACCAAAAAAGGAAAATTAAACCCATTTCTATACCAAAATAATAAAGAATCTTTACCTCTATCAGATAAAGTTATAAATGCAATCTTTATTACATCAGATAAACAGACATACAAGACAATTAAATCCCATAAAAAACTTTAAAAAAACATTAAAAAACAAAATAGGGCTCTGTGGTTACAGATCAATAGTATACACAATAGCTGTTTACAAAGATACAGTAATGGTCTGGTCAATCACATGACATAATTCTAGGGCCAAAAATGTCACATATGTATCCCCCTATATATAAGGTAAATATCAAAATTCATAACATTAGGTGGTGCCTTCAGTCTAAATAGCTCTAAGTGAGACAGTCTTGTAAAACACCCCTATCAGACTGAGAACCTAGACATTGGTAGTCTACTACTTTCATCATCGTAAACCTGGTCTTGCTGATAGCAGCGAGAGCAGGCATATGATGATGAGTGTATTCACCAGTTGGCGCCTTTCCATTTAGCTAATAAATAAATAAAAGGAAACAATTTCATGGAGTCCCCTCTATTCTTGATAACCATCACAGGTAAAGTTGATATCTGCGGACTGCAGCCCTCAGCTCTCAACTTTTTCTTGGATCGTTATAAAAAATAGAGGGGTCCTCACCCCTTTTTTTAAAATTATTTATATACATAAAAATGACTTGGGGTCCTCGCCATTATTTGATAACCAACCAAGCTAAAGCAGACAGCCAGGTAATGGTATTCTCAGACTGTGAGAAGGCCATGGATATTGGCACTCCCCAGCCTAAAATTAGTAGCCCACAGCTGCCCCATTAGAAATGAGCGAGCATTAAAATGCTCGGATGCTCGTTAGTTGAACCAAGCAATATCTAATGTTCAGATGCTCGTCTTAAGTAGTGAGTACAATGGGACTCAATGGGAAATCCAAGCATTTTTCTGGCAGACCCTGCCAGGAGGTCTGAATGGCAATGAAAACGTTGAAATGGATGAAAAAGTGTTGAATGGAAGGAGATCAACATGGGGATGACCCCTTGAAGGATCTCTGACTCCCAGATCGCTGCAGAAAACAATAATGTCACACTTTTACTCCACTTTAAGGAGTGACAGTAAAACATTCAAAATTGAACAGAACTTGGAGTTTACAGGAAAAAAATGTTAAGAAACATTTTTTACTGTATAATGACTTGTACAGTACAGACCAAAAGTTT
>VIAB01007146.1:50114-67892 GCA_009801035.1 Oophaga pumilio | reverse complement strand
CATACACAGGGACACACTCACATATACAGGGGCACACTCCCATACACAGGGACACACTCATACAGGGACACACTCTATACAGAGACACACTCACATACAAAGACACACTCACATACAAAGGGATACACATACACAGGGACACACTCTATACAGGGACACACTCACATACACAGGGACACACTCTATACAGGGACACACATGCACAGGGACACACTCCCATATACAGGGACACACATACACGGGGGTACACTCACATATACAGGGACACACCCAAATACAGGGACACACTCTATACAGGAACACACTACCATATACAGGGACACTCTCCCATATACAGGGACACACTCACATACACAGTGACACACTCACATATACAGGGGCACACTCACATAGGAGCACCCTCATACACAGGGACACACTCGCATACACAGGGACACACTCCTCTATACAGGGACACACTCCTCTATACAGGGACACACTCCCATATACAGGGGTACACTCACATACACAGTGACACACAGGTACACTCACATTTACAGGGACACACATAGGAGCACCCTCATACACAGGGACACACTCATACAGGGACACACTCACATATACAGGGGCACACTCATACACAGGGGCACACTCATATACAGGGACACACTCATACAGGGGCACACTCATACACAGGGGTACACTCATACAGGGACACACTCACATATACAGGGGCACACTCATATACAGGGACACACTCATAAACAGGGACACACTAACACACAGAGACACATACACAGGTACACTCACATAGGAGCACCCTCATACACAGGGACACACTCATACAGGGACACACTCATACATAGGAGCACCCTCATACACAGGGACACACTCATACACGGACACACTCATACACAGGGACACACTCATACAGGAACACACATATACAGGGGCACACTCATACACAGGGGTACACTCATACAGGGACACACTCACATATACAGGGGCACACTCATACACAGGGGCACACTCATATACAGGGACACACTCATAAACAGGGACACACTAACACACAGAGACACATACACAGGGACACTCATACACGGACACACTCATACACAGGGACACACTCATGCACAGGGACACACATATACAGGGGCACACTCACACAGGGACACACTCATAGAGGGACACGCTCGCATACACAGGGACACACTCCTCTATACAGGGACACACTCCCATATATAGGGGTACACTCACATACACAGTGACACACAGGTACACTCACATTTACAGGGACACACTCACATAGGAGCACACTCATACACAGGGACACACTCATACAGGGACACACTCATACACAGGGACACACTCATACAGGGACACACTCATACACAGGGACACACTCATACAGGGACACACTCATACAGGGACATACCCATACAGGGACATACTCATACACAGGGACACACTCATACACAAGGACACACTCATACACAGGGACACACTCATACACAGGGACACACTCATATACAGGGGCACACTCATATACAGGGACACACTCATACACAGGGACACAGACACATACACAGGGACACACATACACAGGGACACACTCATACAGGGACACACTCATACACGGACACACTCATACACAGGGACACACATATACAGGGGCACACTCACATACACAGGGACACACTCATAGAGGGACACTCGCATACACAGGGACACACTCGCATACACAGGGACACACTCATACAGGGACACACTCCTCTATACAGGGACACTCACATACACAGGGACACACTCCCATATACAGGGGTACACTCACATACACAGTGACACACGGGTACACTCACATATACAGGGACACACTCACATAGGAGCACCCTCATACACAGGGACACACTCACATACACAGTCATAGAGGGACACACTCACATACACAGTGACACACGGGTACACTCACATATACAGGGACACACTCGCATAGGAGCACCCTCATACACAGGGACACACTCATATACAGGGACACACTCATATAATAATAATGCACACTCATACCCATCCTTGTACATACAGGTGTATATCCTAGCACACTAATACCCATCCTTGTACATACAGGTATATATCCTAGTACACTCATACCCGTCCTTGTACATACAGGTGTATATCCTAGCACACTCATACCTGTCCTTGTACATACAGGTGTATATCCTAGCACCCTCATACCCCTCGTACATACAGGTGTATATCCTAGCACACTCATACCCCTCGTACATACAGGTGTATATCCTAGCACACTCATACCCCTCATACATACAGGTGTGTATCCTAGCACACTCATACCCATCCTTGTACATATAGGTATATCCTAGCACACTCATACCCATTCTTGTACATATAGGTATATCCTAGCACACTCATACCCATCCTTGTACATACAGGTGTATATCCTAGCGTAAGGGGATAGAATAATATTACTGCTTTATTTTTTCTCCTTAGTAGGTCCCGGTACCATATGTTCTAGTGTACTATAAGTTAATGTGTACTTGTTGCTATGTTGTGGTACTGCTACATAATTATAAGTATTACCTCTTATAAATAATGTTACTGCTACAATGATAAGTGTACTACCGTTTTCTGTAAATATGTATAATTAATAACGTGTCTTTGTGCTGTAATGTATATCTAGAGTTATAATACTGTATATTGTATTTGTGCTTATTACAGGGAAAGTGTAGTGCCCATGTTTGGCCACTAGATGGGGGGCATTCTAGTGTAAATAGTTAAACATAGGAGGGGCTACTGTGAGGTAAGAGAGGAACATCTGCTTGAGTTAGTTCCAGCCTGGGTGCACTTGCCATAAGCACGGGCTCAGGAGCCCTGGGTTAAGACCCTATCTGCTTCCCTGGGCTTTAGTGCTCAGGGACATCATAGTAGCTCTGCAACGTTTAAGCAGGAAGTCCAGCCATCCACAGCTCCAGGCCAGTACAGCAGGGAATCACAGTGGTCTAGGAACAGAGTCTTGAGACAGAAGTAGTGACAACGTGGGGACACAAGTGGCTCCAGAATGTGGCAACTCATCACTTGGGCTGATGCCCTCAGATCCGAGGCGAAACGGCTGAGGGAACACTCAGATGTAGTGAGCTTGAACCAGTGGAACGCTGTGTCTTTGCTGGAGACAGTACATGAGGGCAGGTCGCTCGCCATGTGGCAACTGACTTCGGGAACGGATCATCTAATGTCTGGGGCAAAACAGGCAGCGGAGTGTCTAACCGTGGCAGTGCTGAACAGGGAGGATGCTGAGGACCCATCAGGGACTTTCCGACTCGGGTACGTGCTCTGTAACAGTGTGAGAAGTGCAGGGAAAGAAAAGGAACTGTGCAATGTGAAACATGTAGTTGATGCTGTGAAGACTATGGATGTGTTGTGTAAAGAAACCAGTAAAGTTATTCAGTTTAAAGTCGAAATGGACTCTGACTCAGTTAATGTGAAATCATCTGGAGAAGGACCTCCACAGCAGAGGAAAGATCCTGAAGGAGCTGGACCTGGAGACACAGGTATGCTGACTAATGGACATTGTTTTCCTGTGCAGGGAGGCCAGGGCACAGATGCCCCAGTATCCTTGGCCATGACTACGGCCCTGGCCCTCACTCACACTTGGCATAGTTGGCAGGATGTCGACACCGTGCAGTGTGGGAATGTTGTGAGTGATGACATTGATGTGACAAGAAAAGATGAGACTGAAGATTTGAGGCAATGTGAAGAAACTGCGAAGTAAGAAGATGCTGATGATTTGAATGTGACTGATATATTGGACTTGTCTGACACTGTTTTTGTGGCAAAGATGGCGGCTATGAAGACGACATGTACTTCACCCTTCATGGGCGTTTCAGCACAGTGTTCGCGCCAAAGTCTGCCTGTCAGTATTCCCCGATCCGCCTCCGGTGGGGGCGGATGAAGAAAGGAAGACCTCTCCCTCCCCTACAGAATTTCAGCAAGTGGGTGGTGTTGTCGGAGGCGTCCCCACCTGGAAACGGGTGGGGCCCAGAAGAAAAACCCAGGTGCAGCTGCGCGGCGCCATTATGTCATCTTGGACCGGCAGCAATGGAGCATTCTTGCACCTGTAGCTGCCGAGGTATAGGCCACATCAAGTGGAGGTGGCGGCAGGAAGAACAGCGGACTCGGCATGGCAGATAGTGGGAGGACATCACAGATGTCTCTACTCACCTACTCCTGGAACGGCCTCCAGCGCAGTACCGGCAGCTGCCGGAGCCAGTACAGCATGCGAAGCCGTTGTCGCGACATCAGGAGGAGGAACCTCGTTGTCCGGAACCGATGTTGACTCACCAGGGACCAGAAACAACAACCGCCCAGGAGGAACCAACACCAGAAGCCAGGTATGAGCCAGAGCCTCATTTGCCACCAGCAGAGAATGCAGGCGCACCAATGGGAGGATCCAGCGTTTCCGGGACGGGCGCGACCAACGTTCCCGAGAAGGTGAGTGCACCTCAGCCTCTGACATCGGAGGGATGGCCTTTGTCACGGGCCTCTGTAACGGAGGCTGTCATCCGTCCCCATGTCCATGAAGGGTTGTCTGCACACCGTCCCTGTGCCTTGGAGGCCCGGCCTGCTCCCGACACCGCCATGTCCCTGGGCGCCCTTCATTTCCATCGATCAGTGGAGGGTCCTTTCCCTACTCCTGAGCAGGCTGCCTGGATAGAGAATATGGTTTCATCAGAGAAGATGGGACTGATGCTAAGATTTATGTGAATGCAGCGTCAGTCAAATTCGGGAAACACTTGCGGGAAGGTGATCTGGATTCGTTCATTAAGGAGGACTATCCCCGGGGTTAAGCGGTCGCGATCACCCTGGAAGAAATGGATGACCTGGGACTCTGTCCGGGCCAGGAGCAGGCTCAATCAGCATCTGACACCCGGGCTGCTGCAAGGCCTGATATATCCTCCACCGTTTCATGACAACCCATGACCTTTGCGGCTGCAGAGTGTCCTTGGCCCAAAACCGGGCATGGAATTCAGCCACCTCTGAAGTGGCACGGGATGCGTGCCGTTGATTTAAAAAAAAAAGTCTATTTCTTTAAAGAGAAATAATAAGTTGTGCACGTTGCACCTAAAAAAAAAATTGCGTGACTGTTTCGCGTCCCTAAGAGTTGAAAGAGCTCTAACCACCCCAAAGGATGGTGAGTGCCGTGATCGGACCGGGTCACTATGGACACGTCAGTAAACTTATTTTTGTTTGTTGTGCCTGTTGCGCCCTTTCTGCTGGAAATCAGGAACTTTCCTTTTTACCAAAGGACTGTTGACTTAATGCATAGTTCTCATCAGTGAATAAATTAGGACTGTGCTCTATTCAAGGGAAGGGGGAGTTCATCCCTATAGACTACAGACTCCACTGATGGGTCATGCTGTAAATAAATATGTTATTGCACTGAATAGGACTACAAATGGTGGATTTCACCTGGAGGACTGTGAGCCAGGATTATGTTCTTACTGCACGGACTGTGGTGTGTCATTTTATGGACTCGGCTTGCGTTGAGCTAATTTTAGTAGTAATTGAACTACCTTATGTTGCCTCCCTGTAAGGAGTATTATTTGTAAAAAATAAAACCTATGGCGGCACTTGGTCAGGGACGACCAATTTTAGGGAGAGGGGAAGTGTAAGGGGATAGAATAAAATTACTGCTTAAAGTCACTGATAAAGTACTGGAAGGGAGTTATGTGTCACTAGGCTTAATGACGTCAGTGATATAAAGCCAGAGTATGTTACGCCAGCACACTGAAGTGTTGTGAGGCTTAACTTAAAGTTGCATAGATGGGCTGGTTTTATGTGGACATTTATAGAGCGGGTGGCATGTCCACCTTATCTCCACCTGCAGAGCCTGCCACCGTGTCCTGACAGGACCTTTGTGATTTCACAATCATATGATCAGTCACATGATGCAGGAGTCACATGGTCTGGGGCTTACGTATGTGGCTTCCAAAGGCCGCAGTATTCAGTTTGTGCCTGAACCTCCTGTGACAATAAATGGAGTACTGGTGTCAGGACTCTTGCACTCAGGGAGATTGGTGACCCTGATAAGGGCCACACTCAAGTTGATCCCAAGGAAACGTGGGAGTCCGCTTTATCCATGGGGACGCTAAAGACTATCCCGTTGCCAGAGTGTCAGTCATAACGAGCCAGGGTACAGAGTCCCATGAGGTCAGGGTAGTCAAAGGTTTGCTACACCCCATGATTATCGGGCGGGACATCAGGCTATCCTGGGACTTCTGGGGAAAGGCAGAGATACCAAAGGATGCAGACAGGAGCCAGGTCAACCCTGTTGAAACCCCATCATATTCGGAGATGGATGAGTTTCCCTTGTGTGTCCTGGCAGCTGATGAGGGCAAGATGGTGACCAGTGAGGCCGAAATTCCTAAACTGGGGGTTTCTGACGAGAATTTTGGGACTCCTCAAATGCAGGATTTGACTTTAAAAAGTGTACTGGAAAATGTGAACGTGATAAATGGGGTTTCCAAAAAACCAGAGGCCAACACCAGGTTCACGCACTTTGCAGTCAATGGGGAGTTGCTATATCAGGTCTCTAAGCCAAGAGGGGAAGTACTAGAGCAGCTGTTAGTTCCGGGACCATATAGATGTATTGTGCTAGATCTTGCCTATGTTCATGTCTTGAGGGGGCATCTAGGCATAGATAAGACCCAAGAGTGAGTCCTTCAGAGATTCTACTGGCCTGGGTGTCACAGGGACATTGTTGATTTCTGCTGATCCTGCCCTACCTGTCAGCTAACTGCACCCGTATCCCACTTCCGTAGTCCCCTAATTCTGTTGCAAATAATCAAAGTCACCTTTTGACTGGATTGCCATGGACCTGGTCGGGCCCTTAGTTAAGTCCACCAGGGGTCATCAATACATCCTGGTACAGTTTGGTCCATATATATTTGGACAGAAACATTTATCTAATTTTGGTTCTAGACATTACCACAATGAATTTTAAACAAAACAATTCAGATGCAGTTGAAGTTCAGACTTTCAGCTTTCATTTGAGGGTATCCACATTAAAATTGGATGAAGGGTTTAGGAGTTTCAGCTCCTTAACATGTGCCACCCTGTTTTTACAGGGACCAAAAGTAATTGGACAATTGACTCCAAGGCTATTTCATGGACAGGTGTGGGCAATTCTTTCGTTATGTCATTCTCAAGCAGATAAAAGGGCTGGAGTTGATTTGAGGTGTGGTGTTTGCATTTGGAAGGTTTTGCTGTGAAGGAAACATGCGGTCAAAGGAGATCTCCATGCAGGTGAAACAAGCCATCCTTAAGCTGCAAAACCAGAAAAAACCCATCCGAGAAATTGCTACAACATTAGGAGTGACAAAATCTACAGTTTGGTACATCCTGAGAAAGAAAGAAAGCACTGATGAACTCATTAATGCAAAAAGACCTGGGCGCCCACGGAAGACAACAGTGGTGGATGATCCAGAATACTCTCCATGGTGAAGAGAAACACCTTCACAACAGCCAACCAAGTGACCACCACTCTCCAGGAGGTAGGCGTATCAATATCCAAATCTACCATAAAGAGAAGACTGCATGAAAGTAAGTACAGAGGGTTCACTGCACGGTGCAAGACACTCATAAGCATCAAGAATAAAAAGGCTAAAAAACATCTACAAAAGCCAGCACAGTTCTGGAAGAACATTCTGTGGACAGATGAAACCAAGATCAACCTCTACCAGAATGATGGAAAGAGAGAAGTATGGTGAAGGCGTGGTACAGCTCATGATCCAAAGCATACCACATCATCTGTAACACACGGCGGAGGCAGGGTGATGGCTTGGGCATGCATGGCTGCCAGTGGCACTGGGTCACTAGTGTTTATTGATGATGTGACACAGGACAGAAGCAGCCGCATGAATTCTGAGGGATTCAGAGCCATACTGTGTGCTCAGATCCAGCCAAATGCAGCCAAACTGATTGGTCGTCGTTTCATACTACAGATGGACAATGACACAAAACATAAAGCCAAAGCAACCCAGGAGTTTATTAAAGCAAAGAAGTGGAATATTCTTGAATGGCCAAGTCAGTCACCTGATCTCAACCCAATTGAACATGCATTTCACCTGTTAAAGACTAAACTTCAGACAGAAAGGCCACAAACAAACAGCAACTGAAAACCACCGCAGTGAAGGCCTGGAGAGCATCAAAGAGGAGGAAACACAGTGTCTGGTGATGTCCATGAGGTCAAGACTTCAGGCAGTCATTGCCAACAAAGGGTTTTCAGCCAAGTACTAGAAATGAACATTTTATTTACAATTATTTAATCTGTCCAATTACTTTTGGTCCCTTTAAAAACAAGGTGGCACATGTTAAGGAGCTGAAACTCCTAAACCTTCATCCAATTTTAATGTGGATACCCTCAAATGATGAAAGTCTGAACTTCAACTGCACCTGAATTGTTTGTTTAAAATTAATTGTGGTAATGTCTAGAAACAAAATTACATAAATGTTGTCTCTGTCCAAATATATATGAACCTAACTGTAGTAATGGACTATGCTACGCGGTACCCAGAGGCGGTGCCACTGAGAAACTCCTTCAACTGGTGTATAGCATGGGAGCTAGTGCATATTTTCTCCCGGACATGCCTGTCAAAGGAGATCTTGACAGACCAAGGGACACTGTTTATGTCCAAGGTAATGAGGGAGCTGTGTAAGACCCTCCAGATTACCCATCTTAGGACGTCGGTGTACCATTCACAGACAGATGGCCTTGTGGAGAGGTTCAATAAGACCTTGAAATTCATGTTAAAGAAGGTCGTGGAGAAGGATGAGCGAGATTGGGATTACCTCCTGACATACAGTAGGTATGTCATCAGGTTCTCTATCAGAGAAGTCCCACAGGCCTCTACGGGTTTCTTGCAATTCAAGCTCCTATATGGACGGCACCTTTGGGGTCTTCTGGACATTGCAAAGGAGAACCTGGGAAGCGGAGGTAACACCCCACCAAAGCGTTATTGAACATGTGACCCAGATGCATGACAGGATCGCGAGTGTGATTCTGATTGTGAAGAAGAGTCTCTAAGCACAAGAGGCTCAAGCTAGGGTCTACAATTGGTCGGCAAGACTGAGGCAGTTTAGCTCTGGGGACCGGGTGCTCTTGTTGATCGACATCCTTGAAAGTAAATTCCTGGCCAAATGACTAGGGCCGTACGAAGTGGTCGAGAAGTTGAGTGACGTCAACTATAAGGTCTGCCAACCATGGAGAAGAAAGCCGTGCTAAGTGTACCACATCAACCTGCTGAAATCGTGGCGAGACAGGGATCTGGTAGAAGCACGTGCCTAGAGGCCCATCTTGAAGCCAAGGTCAAGGATGTCGCCATGGCAGAGACATTGTCACTGACCGATAAACAACAGTGCCATGAGCTTCTTTAGTGAAACCGAGACCTGTTTTCAGAGTTACCAGGATGTACGCAGATTGTGGAACCCGAAATCCTGACTGAACCGCATGTGAGGATGAACCAAAGGCCGTATCAGATTCCTGAAGCTTGCTGCGAGGCGAAGAGATTGTTGAGCTTGGGTGTCATCGAGGAATCAAAGAGCGGCTGGTCCAGCCCTATTGTCCTGGTGCTGAAGCCAGGTAGCGAGTGGCACTTCTGTAACGATTACGGGAAGATCAATGAGGTGTCCAATCTCGACGCATATCCGATGCCCCGGGTCGATGAGCTTATTGAGAGACTAGGGTCAGCCAGATACATCACCACCCTGGACCTAACAAAAGGGTACTGGCAAATTCTCCTATATCCAAGTGCCAAGGAGAAGACAGCCTTCTCTACACCTGACGGGTGCTCTCAGTATACCCAGATGGAGTTCGGACTTCAAGGAGCCCCAGCTACCTTTCAGAGGGCTGTGGACCGGATACTAGTCCCTCACAAGAAGTACGGCGCCGCTTACTTGGACGACATTGTGATCTTCAGCCCATATTGGGGAAGGCACCTGTGAAGGTCCAGGCGGTACTGGATGTACTGAAGAAGGCCGGGTTTACTATAAACCCAAAGAAGTGTGCCCTCGGGATTGAATAGGCAAAGTGCTTGAACTAAATAATTGGAAGAAGCAAGATAAAGCAACAAATACACAAAGTGGAGGCGATCCAAAAGTGTCTGCAGCCGGTCTCCAAAAAGCAGGTTAGGGTGTTTCTGGTAATTGTGGGATATTATTGGCGATTTATCTCGAATTTCGCCATGATAGCCGCACCCCTGACGGATCTGCTTAAGGTCACAAGGACGTCGATGACCAATTGGTCCTCTGAAGCAGAGATGGCATTCCAGGAGATGAAGCTCGTCCTGTGCAGACAGCCGGTCTTGGTCGCTCCGGATTTCACAGAGGAGTTTGTGCTCCAGACAGACGCCTCTGACATCGGGGTGGGAGCCGTGTAATCCCAGGAGATAGATGGGGACAAACATTCAGTCCTATACCTAAGTAGGAAGCTCGCCTGTGAGAAAAATTATGCCATCGTTGAAAAAGAGAGCTTGGCCATCAAATGGGCGATTGACACCCTGAGATACTTCCTGCTAGGCCGTATGTTCAGGCTAATGCCTTATC
Source organism: Oophaga pumilio (assembly GCA_009801035.1). Taxonomy (NCBI): domain Eukaryota; kingdom Metazoa; phylum Chordata; class Amphibia; order Anura; family Dendrobatidae; genus Oophaga; species Oophaga pumilio. The sequence goes on along the minus strand of VIAB01007146.1, from coordinate 57,296 downwards.
GTGCGCCCTTGAGATGGATGAGGGAAAGGAAGGGGAAGAATGCCCGGAGGATTAGATGGTTGTTAGCACTCCTGGATTTTAATTTTCATCTGGAGCACAGGTCTGTGAAGTTGCATGGGAACGCAGATGCCCTGTCCAGGGTCCCCTGCTTAGCGAGTCAAGGTGCCAAAACCCCCGGCTTTCGGCACGGGGGGGATATGTGGCAGTCACTAGTGAAGTATTGGAGGGCTATATATCCTAGCACACTCATACACATCCTTGTACATACAGGTGTATATCCTTGCTCACACATTCACTGCCATGCACTGACATTTGCATCAATGCCCCTTTATACAGTCATGGCCAAAAGTTTTGAGAATGACACAAATATTATATTTTCACATGATCTGCTGCCCTCTGGTTTTATGTGTGTTTGACAGATGTTTTTATCACAGACAGAAATATAATTGCAAACATATGAGTAACAAAAGCTTATATTGACAGAATGAGTTAATGCAGCAAGTCAATATTTGCAGTGTTGACCCTTCTTCTTCAGGACCTCTGCAATTCTCCTTGGCATGCTCTCAATCAACTTCTGGACCAAATCCTGACTGATAGCAGTCCATTCTTGCACAATCAATGCTTTCATTTTGTCAGAATTTTTAGGTTTTTGTTTGTCCACCCGTCTCTTGATGATTGACCACAAGTTCTCAATGGGATTAAGATCTGGGCAGTTTCCAGGCCATGGACCCAAAATCTCTATGTTTTGTTCCCTGAGCCATTTAGTTATCACCTTTGCTTTATGACAAGGTGCTCCATCATGCTGGAAAAGGCATTGTTGATCGCCAAACTGCTCTTGGAGGGTTGGGAGAAGTTGCTCTTGTAGGACATTCTGGTACCATTCTTTATTCATGACTGTGTTTTTAGGCAAGACTGTGAGAGAGCCGATTCCCTTGGCTGAAAAGCAACCCCACACATGAATGGTTTCAGGATGCTTAACAGTTGGCATGAGACAAGACTGGTGGTAGCGCTCACCTTGTCTTCTCCGAATGAGGCGTTTTCCTGATGTCCCAAACAATCGAAAAGGGGATTCATCAGAGAAAATAACTTTACCCCAGTCCTCAGCAGTCCACTGCCTGTACCTTTTGCAGAATATCAGTCTGTCCATGATGTTTTTCCTGGAGAGAAGTGGCTTCTTTGCTGCCCTCCTTGAGACCAGGCCTTACTCCAAGAGTCTCCGCCTCACAGTGCGTGCAGATGCACTCACACCTGCCTGCTGCCATTCCTGAGCAAGCTCTGCACTGCTGGTAGCCCGATCCCGCAGCTGAAACACTTTTAAGAGACGGTCCTGGCGCTTGCTGGTCTTTCTTGGGCGCCCTGGAGCCTTTTTGGCAACAATGGAACCTCTCTCCTTGAAGTTCTTGATGATGCGATAGATTGTTGACTGAGGTGCAATCTTTCTAGCTGCGATACTCTTCCCTGTTAGGCCATTTTTGTGCATTGCAATGATGACTGCACGTGTTTCTTTAGAGATAACCATGGTTAACAGAAGAGAAACAATGATGCCAAGCACCAGCCTCCTTTTAAAGTGTCCAGTGGTGTCATTCTTACTTAATCATGACAGATTGATCTCCAGCCATGTCCTCATCAACACCCACACCTGTGTTAATGGAGCAATCACTGAAAAGAGGTTAGCTGGTCCTTTTAAGGCAGGGCTGCAATGATGTTGAAATGTGTTTTGGGGGATAAAGTTCATTTTCTAGCCAAATATTGACTTTGCAAGTAATTGCTGTTAAGCTGATCACTCTTTATAACATTCTGGAGTATATGCAAATTGCCATTAGAAAAAGTGAAGCAGTAGACTTTGTAAAAATTAATATTTGTGTCATTCTCAAAACTTTTGGCCATTACTGTACATACACGTTACTGTATACAGAGGCCTTCGCACTCACATGCACATACACATGATTTCAGACATGCGTGTGTTGCAGCTTGCACACTGGACACCTCGCCTCCCGCTTGCAGGTTGTGTATTATCTCAACGAGTCCTTGCAACTTGTGCAGAACAATGCTGCACTCCTGGCTGCAGAGCATTCAGCGATGGATGAGTGTGTGATGTGCTGATCCCGCTCCTCTGAGCTCTTGTCCCTGGGCTGCTGTGGGATCCACAGCGTTGACACATAGAAACTTTTTCTTGCTTTGTATTTGCAACATAAAAAGGAAGGGCCTTGGGATGATAAAGTGCGGCTAAAACAATGGTCCCCACCGCGGCTGAAGATGCACTTGAACCGGCGCTGCTTCTCCTGAGCGGAATGGCACCTGATTTACACTATATTCTCACAAATACCTGTCACACTCAAAGCGAGGAAGGCAAATGTATAGTGCACTGAAGAGCGCTTTGTATTCATATGTATATTTCATGGGCGCTGCCTTGTGCCGCACGTACAGAACATCTAGAGGGGTCTTACCTTGACCTAAACAAGGCAATGCTGCCGTCATCCAAGACACGGGTGGTCACCTCCCAGTATATACTACTGTGGGGAATAATAAGGAGAAGCAGACTGGAAGCTGATAGGAAACATTGTAACAAGTGGAAAGTCTTCTGCTCCACATTGTAGCATGGCGGGCCGGCGGGGGTGGGGTCCGGTCATTTCCGATATCTGCAGCAGCCGGGCGATGTAATCCGTGCAGGAATTCTGCTCTCCAAGGTGACCGGTAATACCCCTTATGTCACACAGCGAGGGGCGCGGACGACTGTATGTGCTGCCATTACACCGATACCACCTTTATATTTAAGATTTATTTTACTTTTGTTGGTTTTTTTTAGGACATTATTATCTTCTTTTGTGAGGTTGGAAGAACTAAAGAATATTTGCATTTATAACCTTGTAACCCGCTCATTTTATCATCGTTATGAATGATACGCCATGATGAGTTTTTTGTTAGAAAAAGTAGATTTTTTTTTTTTTTACTTACATGTTTTATTTAATTTTTAGAAAATGTCTTTTGCACTTTTCATTTTAGTTTTGCTGTTGGATTTATACCCTTAATCTCCTGATTGCCGGAATAAATCAGACGAGGCTGAAGTTGGTTTCTTATTCGTCAGTTTCTTATTCGGAAATCATTTCTTTTCTGTTTTTTTTATAGGTTTAACAGCAAAAAATAAGCAGCTACAAAAATTATAAAACTGGCACAAAAATGGGCATCAAAGTGGGCACCGAAGGGCGTTAATGAAAGGGTTAAATGACTTTGGGCCACTGATATCACAGTGCAGAGATATAGAACAGGGAGCCCCGCATTCAACCCAGGTCTCTCCAGCCTGGCCCAAATGGGTTCTGGGCATCACTATCTGTGTACCCTTAGTGTGAGATCAGCAGCCCAAAGTCATTTAACCCTTTCATTAACACCCTTCGGTGCCCACTTTGATGCCCTTTTTTGTGCCCTCTGGCTCCTCGCTGCAGTGTATGTTATTATTGGGATGATTATGTTTTGTTCTTAAACCTATAAAAAACAGAAAAGAAAAAATTGCCGAATAAGAAACTGATGAATAAGAAACCAACTTCAGCCTCGTATCGCAGAGTTTTATGTCCGTCAGTATAAGTCTAAGGGATCATACTCATCTACGTTTAAAATGGACGACTGTAATCTGATAAAGCGTCACATTGATCTGACCAATGTTATTCTACGAATCTGCTCATCTGCTATTTTTTTTCTCAGCTCAGATCAGACTGCGAGTCACCGCGTATTTCGGACTAGACTCGTCAATGCAAGTCAATGGGTGTGAGAAAAAAATCGTATATCACTTGGATCATACGTGTGCCATCTGATTTTTACTCCCTCATCTCATAGGAAACCCAACATTTCATCAGCCGAGTACAGTAAAATCACAGTATGAACCATCAGAATAGATAGAAAGATGTCAGTGACATATATAATTAGTACAGTGCTTGTGTAGATTAATGCACATAGATTTAGTTAAAAAATAAATAAATTTAAAAAAAATGGTGTGGGATCCTCCTAATTTTTATTAACCAGCTGAGAGAAAGCAGACACCTGGGGCTGATGTTTATAGTCTGGGAAGGAGATAATAAACATGAAGCTTCCCAGGCAGTTAATTTCAGCTGACAGCTGTCTACTTAGCCTTTACTGGTTATTAACAAGGGGTGACCAACCAAAAAAATGACTTTGGACCCCTTATAATTAATAACCAGTAAAGGCTAGGCAGACAGCTACTGGCTGATAATAGCCTAGAGAGGGGCCATGGATATTGGCCCCCTCCCAGACTTAGAATGTCAGCCCTCAGTTGCCCCAGAAATGGCGCATCTACTAGATGCACCAATTCTGGCACTTAGCCTCACTCTTCCCACTTGCCCCTTTGTGGTTTCTGGCACTTAGCCTCACTCTTCCCACTTGCCCTGGTGCGGTTTCTGCCGATTAGCCTCACTCTTCCCACTTGCCCTTGTACGGTTTCTGATGCTTAGCCTCACTCTTCCCACTTGCCCTTGTGCTGTTTCTGGCGCTTAGCCTCACTCCTCCCACTTGCCCTGGTGCAGTTTCTGGCAATTAGCCTCACTCTTCCCACTTGCCCTTGTGCGGTTTCTGGTGCTTAGCCACACTCTTCCCACTTGCCATTGTGCGGTTTCTGGTGCTTAGCCTCACTTTTCCCACTTGCCCTTGTGTGGTTTCTGCTGCTTAGCCTCACTTTTCTCACTTGCCCTGGTGCGGTTTCTGGCACTTAGCCTCAGTCTTCCCACTTGTCCTTGTGTGGTTTCTGGTGCTTAGCCTCACTCTTCCCACTTGCCCTTGTCCAGTTTCTGGTGCTTAGCCTCACTCTTCCCACTTACCATGGTGTGGTTTCTGGTGCTTAGCCTCACTCTTCCCACTTGCTCTTGTGAGGTTTCTGTTACTTTGCCTCACTCTTCCCACTTGCCCTGGTGCAATTTCCGGTGCTAAGCCTCACCCTTCCCATTTGCCCTGGTGCAGTTTCTGGCACTTAGCCTCACTCTTCCCACTTGCCCTGGTGTGGCTTCTGGCGCTTAGCCTCACTCTTCCCACTTGCCCTGGTGCGGTTTCTGCCACTTAGCCTTACTCTTCCCACGTGCCCTGTTGGGGTTTCTGCCACTTAGCCTCACTCTTCCCACTTCCACTGGTGTGATTTCTGGTGCTTAGCCTCATAAGTATTCAGACCCTTTGCTCAGTATTGAGTAGACGCACCCTTTTGAGCTAGTACAGCCATGAGTCTTCTTGGGATTGATGCAACAATTTTTTCACACCTGGATTTGGGGATCCTCTGCCATTCTTCCTTGCAGATCCTCTCCAGTTCCGTCCGGTTGGATGGTGAACGTTGGTGGACAGCCATTTTCAGGTCTCTACAGAGATGCTCAGTTGGGTTTAGGTCAGGGCTCTGGCTGGGTCAGTCAAGAATGGTCACAGAGTTGTTCTGAAGCCACTCCCTTGTTATCTTAGCTGTGTGCTTAGGGTCATTGTCTTGTTGGAAGGTGAACCTTCTGCCAAGTCTGAGGTCCAGAGCACTCTGGAAGAGGTTTTCATCCAGAATATCTCTGTATTTGGCCGCATTCATGTTTCCTTCAATTGCAGCCAGTCGTCCTGTCCCTGCAGCTGAAAAACACCCCCATAGCATGATGCTGCCACCACCATGTTTCACTGTTGGGATTGTATTGGGCAGGTGATGAGCAGTGCCTGGTTTTCTCCTCACATACCGCTTAGAATTATCACCACAAGTTCTATCTTCGTCACATCAGACCAGAGAATCTTATTTCTTATAGACATGTGGTTTTTAGCAAACTCTATGCGGCTTTCATTTGTCTGGCACTGAGGAGAGGCTTCCGTCGGGCCACTCTGCCATAAAGGCCGGACTGGTGGAGACTGCAGTGATAGGTGACTTTGTGGAACTTTCTCCCATCTCCCTACTGCATCTGTGGAGCTCAGCCACAGTGATCTTGGGGTTCTTCTTTACCTCTCTTACCAAAGCTCTTCTCCCACGATTGCTCAATTTGGTTGGACGGCCAGGTCTAGGAAGACTTCTGGTGGCCCAAAACTTCTTCCATTTAAGGATTATGGAGGCCACTGTGCTCTTAGGACTCTTCAGTACTGCAGAAATTCTTTTGTAACCTTGGCCAGATGTGTGCCTTGCCACAATTCTGTCTCTGAGCTCTTTGGCCAGTTCCTTTGACCTCATGATCCTCATTTGGTGTGACATGCACTGTGAGCTGTGAGGTATTATATAGACAGGTGTCGCCTTTACAAATCAAGTCCTATCAGTTTAATTACACAGCTGGACTCCAATGAAGGAGTAGAACCATCTCAAGGAGGATCACAAGGAAGTGGACAGCATGTGACATAAATATGAGTATCTGAACAAAGGGTTTGAATACTTATGACCATGTGAGATTTCAGTTTTTCTTTTAATAAAATTGCAAAGATTTCTACATTTCTGTTTTTTTTCAGTGAAGATGGGGTGCAGAGTGTACATTAATGATGAAAAAATGAACTTTTTTTTTAATTTACCAAATGGCTGCAATGAAACAAAGAGTGAAAAATTTAAAGGGGTCTGAATACTTTCCGTGCCCACTGTATCCTTTGTTGGCAATGACAGAGGTCAAACGTTTTCTGTAAGTCTTCACAATTTTGGCACACACTGTTGGTGGTATTTTGGCCCATTCCTTCATGCAGATCTCCTCTAGAGCAGTGATGTTTTGGGTCTGTTGCTGGGCAACACGGACTTTCAATTCCCTCCAAAGGTTTTTGAGGAGGTTGAGATCTGGAGACTGGCTAGGCTGCTTCTTACGAACCCACTCCTTCATTGCCCTGGCGGTGTGCTTGGGATCATTATCATGCTGAAAGACCCATCCACGTTTCATCTTCAATGCCATTGCTGATGGAAGGAGGTTTGCACTCAAAATCTCACGATACATGGTCCTATTCATTCTTTCATGTACAGGGATCAGTTGTCCTGGTCCCTTTGCAGAGAAACAGCCCCAAAGCATGATGTTGCCACCCCCATGCTTCACAGTAGGTATGGTGTTCTTTGGATGCAACTCAGCATTCTGTCTCCTCCAAACACGACGGATTTTGTTTCTACCAAACAGTTCTACTTTGGTTTCATCAGACCCTACGACATTCTCCCAATACTCTTCTAGATAATCCAAATGCGCTCTAGCAAACTTCAGACGGGCCCGGACA
>VIAB01007145.1:56701-68350 GCA_009801035.1 Oophaga pumilio | reverse complement strand
CACAGATGAGATACAGTGCACAAAGTGATGTCACAGACAAGGGAAAGTGCACACAGTAATGTCATAGAAAAGGGAAAGTGCAAACAGTGATGTCATAGACAGGGGAAAGTGCACACAGTGATTTCATAGACAAGCGACAATTCACACAGTGTTGTCACAGATAAGGGACAGTTCACACGGTGATGTCACAGACAAGAAACAGTGCGCACGGTGATGTCACAGACAAGTGAAATTGCAAAGTGATGTCAGACAAGGAAACGTGCACACAGTAATGTCATAGAGAAGGGAAAGTGCACATAGTGATTTCAGAGATAAGGGAAATTGCAAACATTAATGTCACAGACAAGGGACAGTGCACATGGTTATGTCATAGACAAGGGAAAGTGCACAGTGATGTCAGACAAGAAAAAGTGCAAACAGTAATATCATAGAGAAGGGAAATTGCACACGGTGATGTCAGACAAGGGAAAGTGCACACAGTGATGTCATAGACAAGGGACAGTGCACACAATGATGACATAGACAAGGGAAAGTGCACACGGTGATGTCACAGACAAATGACAGTCTAAACCGTGATGTCACAGATAAGGGACAGTGGACACAGTAATGTCACAGACAAGATACAGTATACACATTAATGTCAAAGACAAGGGAAAGTGCAAACAGTGATGTCATAGACAAGGGAAAGTGGACACAGTGATGTCATAGACAAGGGACAATGCACACAATGATGTCACAGATAAGGGACAGTATACAAGGTGATGTGATAGACAAGGGAAAGTGCACAGTGATGTCAGACAAGGAAAAGTGCACACAATAACATATGTCATAGAGAAGGGAAAGTGCACACAGTGATGTCAAAGAGAAGGGAAAGTGCAAACAGTGATGTCACAGACAAGGGACAGTGTACAAAGTGATATCTTAGACAAGAGACAGTGCTCACAGTGATGTCACAGACACAGGAAAGAGCAAACAATGATGTCATAGACAAGGGAAAGTGCACACAGTGATGTCAGAAACAAGGGACAGTGCACACAATGATGTCACAGACAAGATAAAGCATACGCAGTGATGTCACAGACAAGGAAAAGTGCACACAGTGATGTCATAGAAAAGGGAAAGTGCAAACAGTGATGTCATAGACAAGGGACAGTGCACACAGTGATATCACAGACAAGGAAAACTGCACACAGTGATGTCACAGAGAAGGGAAAGTGCAAACATTGATGTCTTAGACAAGGGACAGTACACACAGTGATGTCATAGACAAGGGACAGTGCACACAGTGATGTCATAGACAAGGGACAGTGCACGCAGTGATGTCACAGACAAGGGACACTGAACACAGTGATTACACAGATAAAGGACAGTGAATACACTGATGTCACAAACAAGGAACAGTGCACACAGTGATGTTATTGACAAGGGAAAGTGCAAACTGTGATGTCATAGACAAGGGACAGTGCACATAGTGAAGTCACAGGCAAGGGACAGTGCACGCAGTGTTGTCACAGAAAGGGGACAGTGCATTCAATAAAGTGCACAAGGTGATGTCACAGTCTACTGTGTGCACTGTCCTTTGTCTGTGACTCACAGACAAAGGACAGTGCACACAGTGATGTCACAGACAAGGAAAAGTGCACAGAGTAATGTCACAAACAAGGGACAGTGCACACAGTGATGTCACAGACAAGGGACTGTGCAAACAGTGATGTCATAAACAAGGGACAGTGCACACAGTAATGTCATGGACGAGGGGCAGTGCACACAGAGTTTTCATAAACAAGTGAATGTGCACACAGTGATGTCACAGACAAGGGACAGTGCACACTGTGATGTCACAGATGAGAGACATTGCACACAGTGATGTCACAGACAAGGAAAAGTGCACACAGTGATGTCATAGAAAAGGGATAGTGAAAACAGTGATGTCACAGACAAGGGATAGTGCACACAAGTGATGTCACAGACAAGGTACAGTGCACACAGTGATGACATAGACAAGGGAAAGTACAAACAGTGATGTCACAGACAAAGGGACAGTGAACACAGTGATGTTATAGACAAGGGAAAGTGCAAACAGTGATGTCATAGACAAGGGAAAGTGCACACAGTGATGTCAGACAAGGGAAAGTGCAAACAGTGATGCCATAGACAAGGGAAAGTGCACACAGTGCTGTCATAGATAAGGGAAAGTGCAAACAGTGATGTCACAGACAAGGAAAAATGCAAACAGTGATGCCATACACAAAGGAAAGTGCAAACAGTGTCGTCATAGACAAGGGACAGTGCATACCGTGATGTCACAGATAAGGGACCTTGCACACAGTGATGTCATAGACAAGATGCAGTATACACAGTGATGTCAAAGACAAGGGACAGCGCACACAGTGACGTCATAGACAAGGGAAAGTGCAAACATTGATGTCATAGACAAGGGAAAGTGCAAACAGTGATGTCACAGACAAGACACAGTATACACAGTGATGTCACAGATAAGGGACAGCGCACACAGTGATATCATAGACAAGGGACAGTGCAAACATTGATGTCATAGACAAGGTAAAGTACAGATAGTGATGTCATAGACAAGGGACAGTGCACACAGTGATGTCACAGATAAGGGACAGTTCACACGGTGATGTCACAGACAAGAGACAGTGCGCACGGTGATGTCATAGAGAAGGGAAAGTGCAAACAGTGATGTCATAGACAAGGAAAAGTGCACACAGCGATGTCATAGACAAGGGACAATGCATACAGTGATGTCACAGATGTGGGACAGTTCACACGGTGATGTCACAGACATGGGAAAGTGCAAACAGTGATGTCATAGACAAGGAAAAGTGTACATAGTGATGTCATTGACAAGGGAAAGTACAAACTGTGATGTCATAGACAAGGGAAAGTGCAAACAGTGATGTCATAGATAAGTAAAAGTGCAAGCAGTGATGTCATAGACAAGGGAAAGTGCACACAGTGATGTCATAGACAAGGTAAAGTGCAAACAGTGATGTCATAGACAAGGGAAAATGCATAGTGATGTCATAGACAAGGGACAATGCACACAGTGATGTCACAGACAAGGGGAAGTGCACCGTGATGTCAGACAAGGAAAAGTGCACAGTGTTATCTTAGACAAGAGACAGTGCACACAGTGATGTCACAGACAAGGGAAAGTGCAAACAGTGATGTCACAGACAAGGGACAGTGCACACAGCAGTGATGTCACAGACAAGGGACAGTGCACACAGCAGTGATGTCACAGACAATGGGAAGTGCACACAGTGATGTCATAGACTAGGGACAGTGCACACCGTGATGTCACAGATAAGATACAGTATCAAAGTGCAAACATTGATGTCATAGACAAGGGAAAGTGCAAACAGTGATGTCATAGTCAAAGGAAAGTGCACACAGTAATGTCATAGACAAGGGACAATGCACACAGTGATGCCACAGATAAAGGACAGTACACACGGTGATGTCACAGACAAGAGACAGTGCTCACGTTGATGTCATAGACAAGGGGAAGTGCACAGTGATGTCAGACAAGGAAAAGTGCACACAGTAACATATGTCATAGAGAAGGGAAAATGCACACCGTGATGTCACAGACAAGGGACAGTGCACACGGTGATGTCATAGACAAGGGACAGTGCATACCGTGATGTCAAAGACAAGAGAAAGTGCACAGTGATTCAGACAAGGGAAAGTACACACAGTGATGTCAGACAAGGGAAAGTGCACACAGTGATGTCATAAACAAGGGAAAGTGCACACAGTGATGTCACAGAGAAGGAAAAGTGCACACAGTGATGTCACAGACAAGGGACAGTGCACACAGTGATGTCAGAGACAAGGGACAGTGCACACAGTGATGTCAGAGACAAGGGACAGTGCACACAGTGATGTCACGGACGAGGGGCAGTGCTCACAGTGATGTCACAGACAAGAGACAGTGCACATAGTGATGTCATAGACAAGGAAAGTGCAAACAGTGATGTCATAGATAAGGGAAAGTGCAAACAGTGATGTCATAGACAAGGGAAAGTGCACACAGTGATGTCACAGAGAAGGGACAGCAGTACACATGGTGATGTCACAGACAAGAGAAAGTGCACACAGTGATGTCACAAGTGTAAGTGCACACAGTGATGTCACAGACAATGGACAGTGCACACAGTGATGTCACAGACAGGGAAAAGTGCACAGTGATGTCATCGACAAGGTAAAGTGCACACACTTATGTTGTTAGGAGGTAGCGGAGACCCTCGTTTACCCCTCCCCACGTGGGATGTATGCGTCTCTCTTTTGTGTCTCATGTATATTGACTTATGGCGAAACTCGTAATATACTGTATGTTACATATTCTTTTTACTCTTACTGTTTTATGATGTGCTTCTACATGTTAGAGACAGCGATAGGAAGGGTCTAAAAGGTGTGCTGAACTTGCAGCCAGGAGAGAGAAGGAAGCTCCTGCTTCCTGATCGGAGCCCGGGCACATTTGCCCAGGGCAGATGCTCAGCTGCGGCTGGGAGACTTGCCTGGACCCCAGGAGGGGTAAAGGGTGGTGCCCCAGATCTTTGGACAGCACAACGGGCTCTAAGACTATGTAAGTACCCCGCCGAAGGGACTTTAAGCGTCCAGATTCCTGCATATGGACTATCTCCTCTTTCGGCCGCCATGGCTGCTGTGGGTATGGCCGTGGACGTCGTCAGGGAGAGAGCAGGAAGTTAATGTTGCACTTTAGTCATCCCTTTTAATAAATTGTTTCCCTGTCCAGTTGTGCCTGGAATTGCGTCTGCCCTGTCCATAAACCCCGATCCAGGACTGTCCGCTGCATCCGGAAAGGCTGGGACCTGTGGGTTTAGTTTGTAGTGGCCAGAACTTGTGTTGTTTCATTTTTACCTTCGCTATACGAGGTCTTCTTATTTGTGCCTCTAAGGCCCTGTTCACATTGTAAATTCTGTGAGGGTTTCTGCACGTTTTCTGCAGGTGTTCGCACCAATCTCCTCTGATTATTTCATTTTTGCTGCATTTTTTGCCTTTTCCGTTTATTTGACATTTTTGGTGGAGATGTCAAGCCACGTTTTTAGCATAGAAGCCTCCAGAGAAAAAAAAGCTCCCAAACATCTCACAGTATGAGCAGAAGTCGGGACATTGCTCTGACCTCCCGGGACGTCGGGACAACTTCCGCAAATCAAGACAGCTCCTCAAAATTGGGACTGTCCAGCAGGATCTGGGATGTTTGGGTGCTATGGATAAGGCGAAGGGCACACAGTGATGTAGTACGCATAGTAATACTGCAAAATTTGCACCAAATTTGTACCCGGACCCCCACATGTATGTTGTTCACATGTTTGTGCCCATGCTGTGCCACTTCCTGTAATAATGTCTTCCATCCTCGACTCCATCCAGTAATAATGACCCCCAATATAGGCCACTTCCTGTAATAATATACCCCATCCTGGCCCCTTCCTGTAATAATGTCCCCATCCTGCGCCACTTCTTGTAATAATGTCCTGGCCCTTTCCTGCAATGATGTCCCTCATCCTGGGCCACTTCCTGTAATAATGTCCCCCATCCTGGACCCCTTCCTGTAATAATGTCTCCAATCATTGACCCTTTCAAGTAATAATGACCCCCATCCTGTGCCACTTCCTGTAATAATGTTCCCTATCGTGGGCCTCTTTCTGTAATAATGTCTCAAATCATGCGCCACTACCTGTAATAATGCCCCACAGCCTGGGCCCCTTTCTGTAATAATGTCTCTAATCATGCGCCACTTCCTGTAATAATGTCCTCCATCATGGGCCCCTTTCTGTAATAATGTCTCTCATCATGCGCCACTTCCTGTAATAATGTCCCTCATCCTGGGCCTCTCTGATTGGCTGATGGAGTGTATTGCAGTGAAGGGAGCCGGCAGGTCCTTCCGCCACAATACAATTCAGCTGAATGTACCTCGGATACACATACAGGTGAAATAGGTGCTGGCGTTGGTGGGCCACCTTCCTTCATGGCCCCTATTGTTACTCCTCTGACGACTTGTTGAATGTTGAAGGAAAATCCATGAGATTGTTGAAGAGAAACCTCTCCAGGAAGCATTTTTCCTTTAAAGGGGGCATCTTAGTAACATTTCTCTGTCACCATATCTCTAGGAAAAAAAGACAAATCATCTCGGGCAGGATGTCTTAATATCGGTTAAACCTTGTGACAGATAACTTTCTCAGGAAATAATATCCAAGAAGCGGTCTATAAAAATTGTCGTAAGTCACTCTTTCGAGTTCGTAGCCTCGTATCTTTCCCACAAAACAACATGATGTCACTTGTTATCCCATTGTAGCTGTTAATCTCTAGAGACGTTCCTATCCTTTATGATGCCAAAACTCGGATAAAGCCAATGGTGCCGCCAGGATTCTCTGGCAAGGAGTATTTTATAACACTTGGAGAGATAGGACGGGAGGTTAATTAAGCTCTTATTGGATTTCATTGTAGGAAAATCCATAAATTCTCTCAAGCTCAAGAAAAATAATATTGGATATCAGATACTGGGCTGTGGATGTTCCTCAATCTTGACCAATCATGAAACAGTTTCTCCAGTTGTGGTAAGGTGTGCTGAGATTAGACACACCAAAAGTCCTGTATTCAAAGTCTATCAGGGTCCTCATTGGAGAAGTGGACCCTTAGCACTTTCCTGCGATTCCAGGTCTGAAGAAAATGCCCATTCTTGGACTTTACTAGTTAGATTCCCAGGTCTAGTCCTCAGTCTGGTTTGGTGAGTAGGCATTCTGGACTCGTGGGTAATCACGTTCATTGTAAAGCCACGTGTCAACAACAAGAACCAAAAGAGGAGATGGAGATGTAACCAGAAAATGGCTGACTACTCCTATAGAGCAAGACAAATGCAAAATCCAAAAGCTAGGCAAAGATCAGGGTGAAGACTTACCCTGGTAAGGTTATCTAACATCTTCATAGCTGGTCCATCATCATGGAGATCCAGGTGTGTATAGATAACACGGAGTGTGGAGGTGAAATAAGGCAAGGTGTGTAACACCAGCCATCGAGTGCTCATCCTAAAAATGAACTGAGATTCTGATTTTTTGGTTTTGATGGGAAGAGATGACATCCTAACATTTAATGTTGGAGAAGATCAGTTTTGTAGTGTATAAGAACCTAGCCTTCAAGAGATATTTTGCTTATTGGTATTCTGTTGGAACTATTCGATGTCCAACCTCAGAACAATGCTTCACTCTCAGGTATCCTGGATGGTATGGGTCTTACATCTTAAATTCTTGATTCTCATGCTCGGCTGAAGCTCAGTAACCCATAAGACATAAGAGGTAACGTAATGTCCATCATGTTCTTTACCACAATCCTATAAAAAGAAATGGGACTCTTATTCTTGGGTGTTGAAGGTAAGAGATGACATCATATCAACTACTGTTGGAATAGATGAGTCCTGCAGTATGTGAGAGCCTGGTCATCTTGAGATAATTCAGTTATTGGTCATCGGTCTTCTGTTGGCCCATTCGATGTCCAACCTCAGGATTATGCTTCACACTCAGGTATCCTGGGTATTATGGGTCTTACATATTAAATTCTTGATTCTCATGCTCGACTGAAACAGAGTTGCCCATAAGATGGTAACGTAACACCTATCATGTTATGAGCACCATCCTAAAAAGTGAAAAGAGGCCCTTATTTTTGTGGTTTTGATGAGAAAAGATGACAGCTTTATATCTACTGTGGGAGAAGGTCAGTGTTGTACTGTATGAGAACCTGGTCAGCAAGAGCAACCTCAGGACAATGCTTCGCGCAAAGGCATCCTGAATGGTATGGGTCTTACATCTCAAATTATTGATTCTCATGCTCGACTGAAACACAATTGCCCACAAGATGGTAATGTAATGTTCATCTTGTTCTTGGCCACCAAGCTATAAAAGGAAATGAGAGCCTTATGTTGGGGTTTAGATGGGAAGAGATGACATTGTAACATCTTTTCTTGGAGAAGATCAGTCTTGCAGTAAGTGACAATATGGTCATGATGAGATACTTTGGTTATTGGTCATTGGTCTTCTATTGAAACTATTCAATATCCAACCTCAGGACAATATTTCACTCTCAGGTATGTGTGACAACACAACATTTAATCTTAATTATCCAGACGTAAATTCAGGAGGCCCAGAGACATAGGCTATTCTTTATGTTGACTTTTTTAAAATGTATGTGATTTTCTTTGGTTGGTCAAGAAACACAGACAATTGTTTGTAGGAGCATGGATGTTGACTTTTAAGTTGTTTGTTGTAACTTATTGTCTATTATCTCTGGAGGACAGGCAAGCAGGGTCATGAAGTAATCAATATTTGTTAATATGTTGATTACACATTGTACCAGGTCAGCTAGTTTGTTGACCTGCAAAAAAGAGAAGGATGAACTATGCAGATTGAATAAATATTAAATCAATGAGAGTTAGCTCATCCCACCTCCTCCATGACCTGTGGATGATGACCTCAGCCACAGATGGGATTTCTTTCGTTCTGTATGAAGAATCAAGTGACTTGCCAGAGTAACAGCCAGGCTAACATGGCTCAATCAAGAGGGACACAGATTTCACTTTCTACAGGATGTCAGCTTAGGGGACCACGGACCTGGCTGGAAGAGCACAGATCACTGAACTCATGGATACATTTGGGGAAGTCAGGATTTGGATCCACTGGTCACCTGAGCCCATGGATACGTTTGGAGAAGCCAGGATTGGGACCCATTGGTCACCTGGCTCCATGGAGACATTCGGAGAAGCCAGGTTGTGACCCTCCTGTGAACTGGCCACGTACCTCAATGGTCTGTCAGCTTCCTAGTCTTGTTATTACCTTGTCTCTGTCAGTCCCGCCAAAAGTGGGGTGCCACTGGTAGGGATAGTCGCAGCTGCTCTAATCCTGGCGAGTCAGCGGAAGGGTAAGACTTTGTAATTTGCACCATCTTGGGTATTTGCTGGGACTGTTCTATATGTTATCATCTGTTGGTGGTTCAATAAAGTATTTCCACACTGTTTTACCCCCACCCTGTGTTGTCGGAGTATTATTATGCCCACGGGAAAAAGGAGAGTGGGAAGAGCCCTGGTCCATGCGTTCTCGGGCCAGCGGACTAGAGCACCCACTGACCCCTCATGTCTCCTCAGTATCCTATATAGCAGGGTTGGAGAACCTCAGGCCTGGGGGCTGTTTATGGCCCTCGATGACCTTTTACCCACCCCAGGCAGTTTCCTAGGGACCACAATGCTTGGGCTTTACTTGACCACAGGCAGCCCTTTAACTTGTTTTTGCTCTGCAGGCACGTGCATGCAGTGATCACTACTGACAACTGAGGGACTTGCATTGAAAATTATGTCTTGACACCAGTGTCAAAGTCAGAACGTTCTTCATGGGTGGAGTTAGCATGTGATTTGTACGGCCCCCGAAGGATGGTATAAATCCAAAACTCATACCATGAATGGTCATGAACTGTCCTTAGGAAGCTTTTTCTAGATTCTTCCAAGACCTAAAACTGTTTTTTTTTTCAATCATTCTTTGTTATTGAACTCTTCTTTCGGCCGGCCAGGATCCATCAGGACTAATTTGTTGGCCAGTATTGGACTGCATCTAAAGTTACACCATATGTCCCTTCTGGATGGAATCATCATCCCGGTTTATTATTCGATACCTGCCTTCTGGTAAATTTTTTTTTAAAAAAAAGGAAACTTAATTGTCGTATTTAATAAGGTTTTGTATTGGAAAATAGGCCATAAATAATGTCCTAATGTGTAACATATTGTTCCTCTCGTGAAAATCTGAGATGAGCAGCCGGTCTGTGATCAGGAGGAGATAGTGTCCTGGAATGTCAGTATTGACCAAATTAGAATATTTCCGATGGAAACGACGATTGTGGCGTCTTGTCAAAGACAAAAGGATCTATACATTACTTGGAGTCGCCATTTGGGTGTGTACTAACTTTGCCCCGACATGACCAGGTGACAAATACTGGCCGCAGTGGGACTTTTTTTATGGTCCCAAGGATGCCGGAGAAGATTGCATCAAAAACTATTTGGCTTCGGAATGAATCACAACAACAAGGAGCAAAAGGATCAGGAATAAGAAATGGGCCAAGGATTGGGATGGTTTTGGGGAGGAGGCAACTGAGCAAATGCCCCTGAGCAAACCTGAAACTGTCTGGCAGTATTATGTGAAAAAAGCATGAGTGAAGTGGCCATGTGATGCCTGCTGCAACCAGCAAGGAAAGCTGAATCCTGACAGTGAGGATATTACGCTCTGTAAGCATTGGCTACAGCTCTTCATTTTATAATTAAAGGGCTTGTCCAGGTTTGAGATGAAAGTCTGCAGTCACTCTATGTGACTGTAGACTTCTGAATTCTCACACTGCGTACTGTACACTTTTAGGATTCTCCCTTGACGGTGGCTAGAGTGGACGATCATGTTACCACAAGTATGCAATTTGGATACTTCTGGCCACATTCCGACTAGATGTCTCTGGCCTTGCTCAGTTATCCACGCATGTCTAGTCGGCACGTGGCTGCATGTATGCAAATCGCATACTTGCAGTTTCGTGACCTCCCACTCTCACTGCCGGCACCGTAGAATCCTGACAGCGTGTAGTGCGCGCTGTGAGAATTCAGAAGTCTGCAGTCACATAGAATGACTGCTGAATCATCACAAACTTGGACAACCCCTTTAATGCCTCTAACATAAATACAAACATAGCAGCACAACACTATATTAACATATCCATGTATCACGTAATCTTACAAGTTATGGATTGTTACATGTGAACAGGATCAGAACCAATAACAGCACAAGAATCCACCACCAAAACCACCAGTAGTACAGAAATCCATAATTAGAACCCCCATCAGAACAGCATCACAACCCTCACCAGTACAGAAATTCATAACCAGAACCACCAGCAGTACAGAAATTCATCATGAGAACAACCAGCAGTACATAAATACATCCGTATAAACCTCATCAGTAAAGAAACACAGCATCAAAACCCTCATCAGTAGAGGAATACATCACCAGAACCACCATCAGTACAGGAATACGTCACTATTATTGATGAGAGAGTATACTCATTGATCGGGTGTCGTCCGAGTTTTGGGTGTGCTCGGAGATTTAGTTTGTGTTGCTGTAGCTGCATAATTTGCGGCTGCTAGACAGCCTGAATACATGTGGGGATTGCCTGTTTGTTAGGAAATCCCCGCATGTATTCAGGCTGTCTAGCAGTCACAAATCATGCAGGTACAGGAACACGAACTAAATCTCCAAGCACGCCCAAATACTCGGAGGACACCCAAGCATGCTCGGGAAAACACGAGCAACGAGTATACTCTCTCATCACTAGTCACTATGACTAGCATGAGTACATGAATTCAGCACCAAAACCACCATTAGTACATGGTACATCAATTGTAATATCAGGTCAACCCATATACATTTGTAACAAATGAATGTACAACTTCCACTACATCTTTAACAATTCTACGGAAATACTGGGAGTTGTTGCCATCAGTCAACATCAGACTGCTGACCATACAATCAGTATGACAAAAAACATTTACCATATTTTTCGGACTATAAGACGCACTTTTTCCCC
>VIAB01007145.1:10651-29834 GCA_009801035.1 Oophaga pumilio | reverse complement strand
ATTAATATTTGTGTCATTCTCAAAACTTGTGTCCATGACTGTATTCTATAGATGCAGATAATGTTCTAACACAAAGCGAGACGTGTTTATATGACGAGGGTGACGTCTGACCACCCCAAGAGGAGGACAATCCAGAGGTTGAACAGTAAGAAGCTTTCAAAAAGAGAAATGTGAAAGGTTTATTTTTATCAATTAACAAAATAAAGAGTGAACTAGCAAAAGAGAAATTTAAATCCCATCAATGTTTGGTGACCACCTTTTGCCTTCAACACTTCTAGGTCATTTGCACTTGAAGACAGTTTTTGAAGGAACTCGGCAAGAGGTTGTGCCAAACATCTTGAAGAACTGACCACGGGTCTCCTGTGTATGAGGCTTGTGCAGATCCTTCTGTCTCTTCCTGTGATCCCAGACAGACTGGATGATGTGAGATCAGGGCTCTGTGGGGCCGGATCATCAACTCCAGGACTCCTCATTTTTATTTCATGTCACAAGTCATATACCATGGCAAGACTTAACACAGCAACAAAACATAAGGTAGTTATACTGCATCAGCAAGGTCACTCGCAGGCAAAAATTTCAGAGCAAACTGGGGTTTCAAGGTGTGTTGTTCAAGCTCTTTTGAGGAAGCACCAAGAAATGATCAACGTTGAGAAACATAGACACAGTGAACTGCCAAAGAAACTTAGTACAGGAGGAGATGATGAAACATCATGATACTTCCCTTCCAAATTTGGAAGATGTCCAGCTGTGCCATCAGCTCAGAATTGCAGCAACCAGTGGAAATCAGATGCATCCAAGTACCGTTCGAAGAAGTCTGGCCAGAAGTCATGGAAGAATTGAGGCAAAATATTATCCCTTAGACATGGAAAGGAGGCCAAGTGACTCAACTATGAGCAAAAATCTAGGAACTGGGGTGTAGAAAACTAGACTAAGGAGTAAATGTGAAATTTTTGGCTGTAAGAGAAGCAACTTGTTCCCGAAATGTTGGAGTGTGGCACAATAATGAGGTTCTTCACAGTGGAGGGTCTTGCGTGTCATTAATACCAAGTAGTCCTATCTAGCTCATATGAAAGGGGAAGCAGATTCGAACAGGAGTTTCCACTCCATTGGATTGTCACAAGGGGCAATATGTTGATCACGGAGGAGGGGGATCAAGAACCAAAAACGCAGATCCACGGATCTGACAAAGAGACTGTAGAAGATTGTCTTGAATGGTGTGAAGCTGTGCATGTGCGGCCTCCGCTCCATTAATTGTCTACAGGACTGCAGGAGAAAACCGAGTACAGTGCGATCCTATGGACCAGGGAAAAATTGCCATTTTCGGAAACCCTCTTTAAACTGCTATAGAACACATTTTATGATGCCACCTTAAAGGTTTTATCACTTATTTATAGACACTGTAGATATTGGCGATATGCTTTTTTATGGACTTGTTATTAATGTAAAGAGCGAAGATGTCCATGGGGGGAACATGCTTATGTCTATGAAGGTAAATATGTAATGTGAACATTCCTGGTGCCTTTGTTGGGTCGTTTGTCAGAAGTTCTTTGGGGTTGTATATGATTCGGCCAAGATCCATGTCCCTGACCTCGTTTACTCATGGCTGATGCTAATCTTCTGCTCGTAAAACAGATCCAGAGACGTCACAGGAGCTGCGCTACGTTTTACGGGCACCAACGTCAAGTGTTTGATTTTATAGAAAATATTTTTGCAGATTTACCTTGTACTTTGGACACTTGTTTACAGTCTTCCTTAAAATCTACCGAGCTGATGATATAAAGATAGCATGTTATAATGTGCAGATGTCTGCTGGGCTGTATACATATATACTCATGTGGTGCAGAGAAGACATCGTAAATCATCTCAACGAGCAGTCGAGCATAATAAGGATTTCTGACCTGATGACAACTTGCAAGTGACTATAGATTTTTGCCAACATCCACAGATGGTCATCCAGGAGGTCACCGATTGTGATTTCTTCAGTGGCCATGCCATTATTTTTTAAGCTATGCCTTTTCCATGCTCAATCCGGACTCCAGTACCAAGCGTCCCAAATATGTCAGTGGACATTGGAGCTACATACGGTAGTTTGCCCTTGGTATTGCCACTCTTCAAATACTACCGGGAGACAATTACGTAGTTCCTTAATCTTCTTACTCAATATTTAGACCTTGGAATGAGCATAACTAGATAGGTGGTTCCATGGGTAAATGGAGATTTCTTCATGAAATTGGTGATTGACTGCTACGTTGTTTGGTAAGTAATAGACTAGAGCTTTTCCTGACTAACGAGGATGAAGTGATGGAGCAAAAAGGCCAAGGGCCCCAAAAATGAATGTTCCTCTCATTGGTGATGATTATGGGTTGGATCCATTAGAACCTATTTGTCACGGAGTCCTTCTCCGGTATCACACAATCAACAGAGCAAGAGAAGTGCGAACAATCCCAAGACCTTTATTATAGGCAAAACGGAAAGGTCCATAAACAAACCACCACACTGAGGATACAATAGTCCAGAACACAAATACAGTTCAGTAACAGGATGAATGTCCCATAAGATCAATCCAATAATCCAGACGACAGAGAATAAAACCAAAGAAATCAATCTTTCTTTCTCTCCGAAGTGCTGTGTCTGTGCACATGCTTTTCCACACAGGGACTGACTTCAACTTCTCTGTCGTCCTCAGACCCCTTCCTTATCTACAGGGGCAGTCAGACCGGTTTGATGGCTTTCAGGCTTTTCTGACCTGGGAATGGTGCCTCAGGGATTAAGGCACTACAGGGGGTGACTCACTGCATTTTGATAGCTGAGGGGTCATGAATGGACAATCAGGAGATATCAGCAGGGGTTCATCAAAAGGCATAGACACATTCATGCTGCAGATGGTAGGTGACCTAACTCAATTAACAGCCAAAAGGCTGACAATTGAGACTCTAGACAATATGTGAAATACACAGATCAGTAAAATATAAATATACATAAAATGATACCCACAGAACATATCACACCATTACAATCTCTCCCCCCTCATAATAAGTGAGCATGCCATGAGGTCTACACAGACCTCTGGCCTGCTCACTTTAGTCCACATTGCTCAACTACAATAGTCCCTTGTACAGTGGCAAGGCTAGGTCGGCCTGAGGGGTCTATGGTTCTTCTTGTCGAGACAGTCCATCGGCGTTCTGGTGCTGGCTGCCCTGCTTGTATTGGATGTTCTTTTCCAGCAGCGTTCACTTGGATAAGTACTGCCCCAATCCCAAAGGTGGATGCATCTGTCTGCATGAGAAACCTGCGCTTATAATTAGGGGCAGCCAAGACAGGAGCAGTGATGAGGGCCGTCTTTAACGCTGAAAAGGCATCCTCGCATGCTGTCGTCCACGTCACATTCCTAGACATGTTCTTGCGGGTCAGGTCGGTTAGGGGCTTGGCGAAGGTGCTGAAATTAGGAACAAATTTCCGATAGTAACCAGCAGTTCCTAAAAATGCAAGTACCTGCTTTTTAGTCCGGGGTCTACACCAGTTGCTAATGGCTTCCACCTTGGCAGGTTCAGGCCTTAGGGTCCCACCCCCTACTCTATGCCCGAGGTACTGCACCTCAGCCATCCCTATTTGGCATTTATCAGGGCGAATGGTCAATCCTGCAGTAAGGATACAGTCTAGCACTATGCCCAAGTGTTTAAGATGATCCTCCCAGGTTGTGCTAAAAATGGCAATGTCATCCAAGTAAGCACAGGCAAAGTCCTGACATTGCTCTAACAGTCGATCTACCAGTCCCTGGAAAGTAGCGGGGGCATTTTTCATCCCAAAAGGCATTCCCAGGACCTCAAAAAGCCCAAATGGAGTAATGAAGGCTGAGCGCAGCGCTCCCGAGCGTCCTCCGTTAGGGGTATCTGCCAGTACCCCTTGCTCAAGTCTAACGTGGTCACAAATTGGGCACTGGCCAGACGATCCAATAAATCATCAATCCTGGGCATGGGGTAAGCGTCACTCTTGGTGGCATAATTTAATCATGTGTAATCAATGCAGAATCGTGTTGTACCATCCTTCTTGGGGACCAGGACAACAGGAGAGGCCCAAGAACTGTGAGATGGCTGAACAACTCCCAGTCGTTTCATCTCCTCCAGTCTCTTCGGGGGCGTGGGTTCGAATCCCACCGCTGCCACCAGTTGTCAGGGTCCTTCTCCGGTATCACACAATCAACAGAGCAAGAGAAGTGCGAACAATCCCAAGACCTTTATTATAGGCAAAACTGAAAGGTCCATAAACAAACCACCACACTGAGGATACAATAGTCCAGAATACGAATACAGTTCAGTAACAGGATAAATGTCCCATAAGATCAGTCCAATAATCCAGATGACAGAGGATAAAACCAAAGAAATCATTCCTTCTTTCTCTCTGAAGTGCTGTGTCTGTGCACATGCTTTTCCACACAGGGACTGACTTCAACCTCTCTGTCGTCCTCAGACTCCTTCCTTATCTACAGGGGCAGTCAGATGGGTTTAATGGCTTACAGGCCTTTCTGACCTGGGAAAGGTGACTCAGGGATTAAGGCAATACAGGGGGTGACTCGCTGCATTTGGATAGCTGAGGGGTCATGAATGGACAATCAGGAGATATCAGCAGGGGTTCATCAAAAGGCATAGACACCTTCAGGCTGCAGATGGTAGATGACCTAACTCAATTATCAGCCAAAAGGCTGACAATTGAGACTCTAGACAATATGTGAAATACACAGATCAGTAAAATATAAATATACATAAAATGATACCAACAGAACATATCACACCATCACACTATTCACTTCATTAGGACCCCCTACACTCAGTCAATAGATAGAATGAACCTTAGAACCATATAATGACAAGTCCTAGAACATTGAGGAAAAAACATGTATTTTATATAGCCACAACAATTATATAGATGCTTCCGAAAAGAAGTAAAAAATTAAATTGCCCTCCTGAGTGACCAATCAATTTAGGATTAGATGCAATCTTGAGTATTATTGCTAACTTATTAGTTAAAATTTCAAAGAGTTCATCATCTTAGATATGTCACACTGCAGATGTTTTGATGAAATTAAGGTGGAGGAGATAATAATGACTGTGACACGTTTTTTGCATCTTTTGATACTGTAGGTCTGTGTGTTTCCATCAGTTATGAGAAAGAGATATCTGCAGTTGGTGATGCTTTGAATTCATTGAATTATTTGTCAGAACATCATGAATTATTTTTTATGTCAAGGTCATTTTTATGTTCAATTAAAGGGCACCGCTATGGGCTCTAAAATTGCACTAACTAATGCCAACATGTACATGCCTACACTTGCACTTGCTTAACTCTTTCCTTATTATCAGCAAATTCGTCCTGCTGAGTTTTAAAGAAATATATCAATGTTCAGACATTAACTTTGGCAAAGACGTATTTTTCCAGTGGATGAAAGGAAGGATTGATCCCTCTAGGGTGTGGGTGAGCTGGTATCTCTTTATCTACCTATTTTTCAAGCCTATAGATATGAATTATCTGCTTATGTTCAAAAGCTGACAATAAAGAATAGAGATTAGATCTAAACTGTATAGGCAAGTGTTAATGATTGTTAACAATGATGGGATATGTGACAACAGATTGAAAGAAATATATCAAAAAGGCACTGCCATGGGCTCTAATGTAACACCAACTAATACTAACATATACATGACTACACTTGAAGAGGAATACATCTTTATAACCCATCAAGATGTCTTGAGGAGATACATAGGTGATGTATTTTTGATTTGGTTCTGTACTTGTAAGAACTTTTTTAATTAGTTTCATTATAATTAGTTCCAGAGAAAAATCTCAATGTTTGGACCTTTACTTGGGCACAGACTTATTAGTGAAGCCTATAGATGCCATTTGACTACTTATGTTCAAAATTTGACATCCAGGGCATATGATTGGATCTCAAAAGTACCGGCAGGTGTAAAGAGTGAAGAGGATTATTAGCAATAATGTGATATTTGACAAGAGATTGGAAGAGAAACTTCAAAAAGTCACTACTATGGGCTCTAATGGTGTGTCAACTAATACCAAAATTTTTGGGCAGCACGGTGGCTCAGTGGATAGCACTGCAGCCTTGCAGCGCTGGAGTCCTGGGTTCGAATCCCACCAAGGACAACATCTGCAAGGAGTTTGTATGTTCTCCCCATGTTTGCGTGGGTTTCCTCCGGGTTCTCCGGTTTCCTCCCACACTCCAAAGACATACTGATAGGGAATCTAGATTGTGTGCCCCATCGGGGACAGCGACGATATGTTCAAACTGTAAAGCGCTGCGGAATATGTTAGCGCTATATAAAAATAAAGATTATTATTATTATTACATGACTACATTTGAAGAAGAAGATGTCTATGTAACCCTTCATTTTGAACCTATCTTAAGTATTTCAACCTTATAGTCAGTAACTAAGGGATAACAAGAAAGATAAGCAGTAATATTGAAATACTTCACAACAGATTGTAAGTGAAAAGTCAAAAATTCAGACCCTAGAAGTTTTGTGTCCAGATATCTGATGAAAGTGGATTCTTTAGACAGGACCAACCAGCTACATCACAAGAGGAAAGAGACAGCGAACAGTAGTGTTTTCCATATACAATGTGAACACAGACAAATTATTTCTAAAATTATATTTAGTAATTGGTCCACTTTGGGCAATTGGATACCCTGAATTCAAGGATCTTTCTATCATGAGGGCTACCTTGGATGATCTGGACCTACTGGATTGGTAATGAATTTGACATTGGTTATACCAGGGTACAGAGTCTAAGGAAATGTGAGGTTTCTACTCCAAAAGGCCACAAGCAGTCCTTAAGTTGATAATTTAGAGTTGTCTCAGTAAACAACAGTGGGTGTTTGCAAGGACTTATGACACCAAATCATAGTACCAGGACAGCGAAAGAATATAGTCAGATAGGTCTTGGTCAGGGTACATGTACACATGGTCAATGCCCAGAATTTCAGAACAAACACCTATGCACATAACTGTAACCCAGTGGACCTTATTGTTCAAGGGTGTAATATGGCAAGATCCCTCATAAATCCAAGGGTAGCTAAGAATTGTAGGCCTACAGAGATACTTGCTACCACTGGTTCTCAAAAAGACAATGATGAGAACTAGTGCCGAACATAAACATGAGAATTGTAGCAGCCAGGTGACCTACAGTGACCAGGATGAGATTGGTGGTGGTCAGGTTGAGGCTGAGAAGGAGATAAGCAAAGGGCGTACAGTAGCACCTCTACTTATTATTGTAGAAAATCCGAGAGTTTTAACTACAAACTTACAATATCTGACTTGGGGCATACAAATGTAAGAAGATGGACCATATTGGAGGTACCTCTCTTGCGTCGGTTCCAGAACTGTCGGGGCTGTCACCATTGTTGCCCGAGGGAAAGCTTTCTGACCCGGATGAACCTTTGCACTCGACAGTAGGGGCCTAGTGCCTGTGTAGGGCAGTCAGCTCCGCAACGTTAAGCAAGATACCCAGCCATTCAGAGTCCGGATGGACAGAAGTGCAACTGAAGCAGCAGTGCGACCGCAGTTGGGAGCAGAAGCTTGAGAAGGAGTCCTACATCAGTACAGGGATGCAGGTCGCTCATCATGTGGCAGATCATTGCATGGGCTGATGCCCTCAGATCCAGGGTGAAATGGATGAGGGAACGCCCAAACTTAGTGTGTCTGGACAGGGAGGACACTGTGTTACCGCAAAAGGTGGTCCGTCCCCGTAATGTACTGAAGGACGTAGAGAGGAGTGCAGAGGAAGCGTATAATGTGAACTGTGTGGAACCTTATGCTGATGTTGTTACTGACAAGAATGTGCTGCGAAATGAAGCAAGTAAAGTTCTGCATTTTAAGTTTGAAATGGACTCTGTCGCTTTGTGTGCAACAGCGCCAGTGGCGGAACTTCAGCAAGCCCGATGGGACCCCGACGGTGCAGAAGGCGAAGAAGAAGGTATGCTGACAATGGGACATTATTTTCATGTGATGGGGGGCCAGAGCACGCCAGAGCCATTAGCCTCAGCCACGACTGCGGCCCTGGCTCTGCCCCTCACACAAACATAGTTTGCGTCTAATTTTGTCATTTATATTTTTTCTTTCATGACAATCTACCTGAGCATCCTATATAATTTCCGAACTGTACTTAATACTTTTACATGTGTTTTATACGTGTGGAATTGGGAATGTATGGCCATCAATCTTAGTCGAGACATGGAGGATCAGTGAAGCCAAACCAACCATAGTGACTAATGGTTATTATAGAAGATGGGGTCTCATTTGATAATGATAGGACAGTACTAGAAACCAGATATTCTCCTAGATACATCTATCGAAGGATTTAAGAAGGTTGTTGGAATCCCCATAATTATTTCAGATGGCAGGAGGACTGGAGGTTGTCCTGGTGTTGGTCGGTTCTTCCCTTACTTTGGACGTTCATTATTTCTGTCTGGTGGGACCTGATCCTTCAGTACTCGGGTCCATACGGCAGCCCCGCTCCGCTCATTATCAGTTACTCCACGGTATTAAGTAAATATTTGAATACAAGCATGTCAGTGTTTATTATAGGATGGCTCGCTCCCAAATCTTGCCTAATACTTGGTTAAAAAGTCAGTTTACAACATCCTTACAGTGAGAGGAGGAATGAATAAACACAATCCTTTTGTTACTCAGGTTTCTCTCTGTTCATTTTTTTAAGCCTTTGGAAACGCGTGTGGATGACGGGTGACACAACCCAGATCTTCACTTCTTCATTTTTTTTCCAGAGATCTCGATGACTGCACCTGGGCAGAAGATGAAGGTCTCACTTGTGCTTTGATTGCAGTAAGGTTGTCTCCTCTACGTCCTCAATTCCATGGGCAAGCTCTTCTTGGTCGTATTCCTTTTTATTGACCTTACACCATCCTTGGTCAGACTGGACAACCTAAGTCTTTAAATGACCATGTGGTGGGATTAAGTATCAGAAATGTGGATTCTTAAAACCATGACTTTGGCACAAAGTAAACTTGAGTGTGGAGTTCAAAGGTTCCCCTGGTCAGGTGATTTTTCCATTTTAGAGTTTTCATGTTTCCTCCAGTTCTTCCAAGAGCCATAATGTTTCTACTTCAATGTTGACATGTCATACGAGGGCTGTTTTTTGTAGCTTTGAATGACACCATATAATGTCCTAAAAATGGAAATGGGATGAAATGATTGAACAATATTACAATTAAGATGTTTTGGGATTTTGCTTTTATGAAGTTTATTGTATGTTAAAAATGATCTGGAAACATGATTTTTTAGTATTATTATGGTGATACCAAACATTAGATTTGTGATCTAAGAGAAAGATAACATGTACCAGACAGACAATCCAAAGGACAAGGCATCATATTCAGGAACAAAGCCAAGGCCAGCATAAATATCAAACACTATAGCCAAGTAGTAATATACAGCAACAAGAGGTTATCTTAAGATAATACAGATTCAGAAGGAGCCACGGCTACCAGCGAAAATGCAGAGCTGGAACCAGGGGTGAGAAATAGATGGGCTCATGCTTGATACAATGATGGGCTCTTAAGGTCCATCATGGAACAATCCCTTTCAAAGTTCATCTTGGAACCTATTCTGTTCCTCCTTAGGGTCTGTATTTTATTATTATTATTATTATTATTATTATTATTATACAATTTATAGCGCCATTTATTTACATGTGAGAAGGGGCAAATATAGACAAGTACAATAAACATGAGCAATACAAGACACACATAAGTACAGAGGGAAAGAGGACCCTGCCCGCAAGGGCTCACAGTCTACAGGGATGGGTGAGGATACACTAGGAGAGGGTAGAACTGGTCGTGCGGCGGTTCAGTAGACTGAGGATCACTGCAGGTTATAGGCTTGTCGGAAGAGGTGGGTCTTCAGGTTCTTTTTGAAGGTTTCCATGGTAGGCGAGAGTCTGATGTGTTGGGGTAGAGAATTCCAGAGTATGGGGGAAGCACGGGAGAAATCTTGTATACGGTTGTGGGAAGAAGAGATAAGAGGGGAGGATAGAAGGAGATCTTGAGAGGATCGAAGGTTGCATGTGGGTAAGTACCGGGAGATAATGTCACAGATGTATGGAGGAGACGGGTTGTGGATGGCTTTGTAGGTCATAGTTAGGGTTTTGAACTGGAGCCTCTGGACGATAGGAAGCCAATAAAGAGCTTGGCATAGGGGAGAGGCTGGGGAATAACGGGGAGACAGGTGGATTAGTTGGGCAGCAGAATGTAGCATGGATTGGAGTGGTGCCAGAGTGCTAGAGGGAAAGCCAGAGAGTAGGAGGTTGCAGTAGTCAAGGCGGGAGATGATGAGGGCATGCACTAGTGTTTTTGTGGTGTCATGGTCAAGGAATGCGCGGATCCGGGAAATATTTTGGAGTTTGAGACGGCAGGAGATGGCTAGGGTTTGGATATGTGGCTTGAAAGACAGGGCAGAGTCGAGGATCACCCCGAGGCACCAAGCATGCGGGACTGGGGAAAGTGAGCAGCCATTGATTGGTTTAGGTCTGGTGGAGGGGTAGAGTGAGATGGGGGAAAGATTATGAATTCTGTTTTGTCCATGTTCAGTTTTAGAAAGCGAGCAGAGAAGAAAGCTGAAATAGCGGACATACATTGTGGGATTTTTGTCTGTAAGGAGGTGAGGTCAGGTCCAGATAGGTAGATCTGCGTGTCATCGGCATAGAGATAATACTGCAAACCATAGGATTGTATGAGCTGTCCCAGGCCGAAGGTGTAGATGGAGAAGAGTAGGGGTCCTAGAACTGAGCCTTGAGGAACACCGACAGAGAGGGGGTGAGGTGAGGAGGTGGTGTGGGAGAGGGAGACACTGAATGTTCGGTCTGTTAGATATGATGAGATCCAGTATAGGGCAAAGCCTGTGATGCCCAGAGATGAGAGAATCTGGAGCAGGAGGGAGGCATTTTAAGGGTCAATTAAAAAATAATCTATTAGATGCTATTGATACATGTCTGCTATAACTGTAGGCCTTAAGAGTAATTAGAACGGGCTAGGGTTAGATTAGAGCTAAGGTCATTGCTCAGGTTAGTTTAGGGCTAGGGTTATGGCTAAGGTTAATTTAGGGCTACGGTGGTTATGGCTAAGGTTAGTTTAGGGTTAGGCTAGGGCTAGGGTGATGGCTAAGGTTAGGTTAGGGCTAGGGTTATGGCTATGGTTAGTTTAGGGTTATGTTAGGGCTAGGGTGATGGCTAAGGTTAGGTTAGGGCTAGGGCTATGGCTAAGGTTAGTTTATGGCTACGGTTATGGCTAAGGTTAGTTTAGGGCTAGGGTTAGGGCTAAGTTTAGTTTAGGGCTAGGGTTAGCTTGGGGCTGGGGTTTTGTCCACAACTGTACACCAATAAAATAGAACACATTAGGATATTAGAAACGAAGGTCAAGTGTGCCCATAGGTCCCATGTAGGCTGCTAAAGACCTTTACACACATGTTTTTTTCTTCTGATGGTTACTGGTAAATTAAACCAGTATTAAACACATGAATAATGTTGGGTGGAGGACTCGGTAATCTAATTATTCAAAATGCTCATGATCTGCATGATGGTTAAAATATGAACTAAAGTCATAACAAATATGGAAGATAGGGTTACATTTCTCAGTGGAGAAGTGTATGATCTGAGTCACAACTGGTTTGGCGCTGAGTAGGCGGATGAGGAATTTCCCATTCGGATTTGAAGGTTGAGGTTTCCTGAATGGTCAGCAAGTGGGGCAGAAGTCCTAGGAGAACTGTAGTGTAGCCCGGGGTAAGCAATGTGAAAGCCGTCTGGATGTGACAAATCAGTGAAGACAGAATTGTAAATCAGAGTATTGACCAGGGGTCAATACCCAGAATCGAATTATGAGTAACAGGTGTCAAATCGAAGAGGTCAGACAGAAGCATGACCAAGTAACGATGCCAAACAAGTTGGAGGTAAGAAACAGCAACAAAAGCAAGAAGTCACTAGCAAGGAATCTCCTCTAAATAGTTCACCAGAACCGATGATGCACGTATCAGGACAAGAGATTCAGGGCCAGGGCAGAGAGCAGAAATCACTGAGGAGCAATGGACCATGGATGGTGGCTTCACAAGGAGACTGCAGCTGAATCCAGGGAACGTGAGTAACAGATAGCATGCAAACACTGTACATATCCGAGGTTCAGACGTGACTCAGTATCCTGAACTTTACCAAAAAGTTTAATGGACTAATTGAAAGCCTGCAAGACTGAGCTAAAGGGGATGGACATGGAGAAGTTGTTGGCAGCCTCCGAGTTTGGTCACTTTTCAACAGCTGAGGCTTGAGACAGTAAATCTACTCTAAAGAGGAAAACTTTGGCTGCAAGCTAAGAACAAAGCATTAGAAACAGTTGGCCCACCCAGCCGGTCTCGGATATACCTGCTCAGAGGCCTCGCTTCTCGTCTGATCGGATACTGTATCCTTCACTGTATTGTCAGTAAAGATGCCAAATGTCAAGGTCACTGAGGTCACCTTGACTGAAAACAAACAAGAAATATCTATGGTAAAAAAGTCATTGTTTCTAAATGATGAAAATTTGGAAATATAAAACATTTTTCCCTCTCAGTAATCATCCATCATGTCATGGTTATATTCAAACATTACTTTACTAGTCTTCCATTAATGGTGACTGTCAGTCACAAATGTTCTCTTCAGGAATCAGGGCATGTCTCCGACAGAGTTTTAACCACTTCTCCATTTTTAGCGCATTAACGAAACCTCTTTTATTTGAGTTTGGTTGGTTGGTTTTTCAAAATTAATTTTTCTTGAAGAACATTGAAAAATTGGTTTTAGCTTTGCCCATGGTCTCAGCACAAGTAATCTGGTAACAGAATGCTTAGTCTCATAGTGAGTCATCTTTAGATATGCTTTATTGGGTGTGAGTCACCAGCTCTCTATGTTCTTCTCTTGGAGCATCTATCCAAAACTAGACATTTTCATACCTTTCTCATTATCAGCTGGTGCAGGGCATTGGCATTGGTTGCAACACAGATGGAGACTAAGAGTGCAAGCTAGAGTCAGAGATTTCAGTGCTGGTGTCAGGGTTCTCATGCTAAAAATACTTTTCTCATCATTTTGATGGACTGGAGCACTTATTGGCCCAAAATAGTAGGAGAAGGATGAGGCTCCAAGCTCAGGAGGAGACTCAAAGATCAGTATATGTGGATAAGGAGCCTACGAAGGTCCTGGATCCTCCTAAGCTTGAAGAGGAGGATGCAGAAGCCTTTTCTAGGTCGCAGAGATGCATTAAAGCTACACAAAGGCCAAAAATTTAAGCCACTTATTTTGCCTTCCAATGCAGAGCAGATCTTGACCAGAACCAGGAAATAAGCGCTCATGGAATTGTGTTCAGATACCAGAGAAATAATACGCGCTTAGACCTCCAGCATTGTGCTATTCGTGAGAAACAAGGTCATGAGACAGAACATGGGAATTCTTACAGGTCCCCAATGTCATTAAGATCCACATCCAGAACTGGAACTTGAAACTCTCGAGTCCCAATAAAAGTTGGATGGAGACCACGTTGTTCTCAGGTATGGAACTACCGTGGAGATGACTTGATTTGTGGTAGGACCTCTTTGACGGATGAAACAGTCCAAGGGTGTTGGCTTGAGGACTGCTAGACATGGAGCCCGTAGATTACCGTCTATGATCATATTCTAATATTCATTAAATATTTACATTCCCATATTTACATAACGAGTCTCAGCTTCAGATCTTGGGTTTCATCGGATTCACACATAGAGAAGAACGGTGATGTCAGCGGTGTAAATTATCCCCAATGCTAAGCCGATTCCCTCCATCCACGGGGAGTTTTACATCTTAATCCTGGCTTCTTGTCCTCGCTACTTCTCACATCTGTTTCTACTTTTCCTCTTAAACTGAAACATAATCCTCTGAGTTCTGCTCCCGACATGGAGAATCAGTGTTAGGTCACTGGCCTGACATCATCACTGTTACATCCTCGGCTTGTAATGACCTATCATGATCAGATAAGAGGGGCTACGTATGTAAATTGAGATTTTCTGGAAAGAATTCGTTTGATTGGAAAAAAATTGGTACTAAAATTGATTGCTCATAACAAGGGCCTCCTTTGATTGATGGTAATTTATCTGCAGTTAAAGGGATGATCAACAGAATGGGATTATAAGGAGGACACGTGATTCACATGCTTTGGGCCTTCACCAGTCTTCGTGATGTCCATTTATTGATACTTTCCAGTCGTTAAATGACAAACATGACCTTCCTAAGTGGTCCTCAACTGGGATTAGTGATCTTAATCTTTACAGGAGCCCCAACCAACGTTCCCAACCTGTTCTACAGTTCTGCTTTAGATTTCTGAGGAACGTGTAAATGTCCCCTTTGTCCCACCAGTCTGCTCACTCTGTAAAGTTAGGAGGGGTAGGTTCCGGTTACTTTGTCCCCTGCTTAATCAGGCCAGTGAGATGTGGAAGTACTAGGCTTTTCGGTGGGGACCAAAGCCCAGAGGTGGGATGAGGGCTTATCTTCACCTCTTCCACCATTGGTGATTTAGCCTTGGTGCCACTTGAAAGTTTCAGTGGAAAGACTATGCACATAGTCGTCTCATTTCTGCTGATCTCTGTCTTGGAGAACATTCGAAAACTGGCTGCAATTTAACCCATGGATTTTGAACTAACATCAGAACATCTCAAAATTCTGGTCCCAACAGAATTGTTATTATATACAGTGGGAAAATAAGTATTTGTCCAGAATCAGAGAAAAGGCAGCACTCACCGTTCCAACGTGAAGGTCTTTATTTAAAGAAGTGGTTACATGTCAGCGGGCGTGATAGATGTGGATGATGACGGACTACAGCCGTTCCGCGCTGCTTGCGCTTCCACGGGTCCAGACTTCTAGAGCAGGAGAAGGTTGCCACTGAGTCCTAAAATCAGGTGTCTGCAAAGCCAACCGCTGAGCCCTTCTGCAGCTAGATGCAGTCTGTCAGCAGCCTCTGACACCCGTGACATTAATTGCTGAGCTTTCTTGTGTGTAATGACTTGATCTCCTGTTCTAACATAAGCAGCAGAAACTTGGGTACAAATTATCTCCTCAATGTCCCTCTGTGATCTTAAGTTACATTTGGGGACAACTGATCTTGCAGAATATTTCTGTTTCACAGCCAGTCCCCTAAGGGAACAGTACGGGATCTGGACGTACGCTCGGAGCTCATTGTGTTCTTCGAGGAGATAATGCTTCTCTACTACTTCTAATGAGGCAGAACATGGGCATGAATCACAGCCAAATAACACAATGTACCTTAAACCCTTCATAACTGTTGGCACCCGATATGTGACTAGAGGAATGGATGGCATGTATCTGCTGCTGGTAGGACGTGAAGTTTGACGCTTGGTAGCTTTTCTAAGGTTCTTCCTCTTGACTTGGTTGAGTTCTGTAAACCACTCTTGAGATCTTGACAAGGTCTTCTTCGATCATTTTCTACTTTTGAAGATGTTACCTTCTCACTCTTATTAACAAGTGCAAACCCTCCACCCCCAGAATTTTTAGCCTGACCTTAAATGTGATCCAGACCTTCAACTTGACTGTGATCTTTGCCGATGACTAATGAGAGAATGATTACATGCTGTCCGTGTAGACTACAGCATGGGTTATAGGCATATGTGTGTACATGGGACATGACACTATTTCTTTACAATACTTGTTTCCAGCATTTTCACCACTTTTCCCCTCTGTAGGGTCTCTCATAATTTGCCTTTAACTCTGAGCTAGTGGGTGAAAACTAACTGCTCTAATGTCTCACATCCTCAGCAGGGCACACAGGGATGAGGGATTTCTGATATGCTTTCCTCAGCTAGCCTAGAGACAGAAGCAGCTTGTAGGACATTATACAGCAATACTGAGCAGTGTAGATGTGAATCCACCTCTAAGATGAGCCAAAAGACTTGTTAGAAAGCTCAGCACGATCTCTCTGTGTCTCCCTCTTTTTGTTTCCTCACTTTGCTCTTCACTCCTTGTCCCCTCTCCATACTATGTTGGCAGTCCATCTGATCTTGAGAAAGAAGGATTGAGCTGTTTTTCAGAGAGGATGGTGAGTTCAGGAGGCAGAGAGGAGGAGAAGAAGTGGCTCATAGGTGGATAAAATAGAATAATTCTCTGATACAATATATTAGAAAGTTTCTTATATGGGCTTATTTTATTGATTTATGCAAAATTTGTTAATATAAATAATATTGACATTCAATTGCTAACCGATACCTCCGTACTATGTCTCAATAATGGCCATGCAATGCCTCCATTCCATACATAGCTTAATAAATACCCCCATACCATGAATAAAAAATACTGCCATAAAGTGAAGTAATAGTTATACTACATAATGTCTAAACAATGTCTCCATACAGATCTATACTAGTGCCATAATGGATGATTAATACCGCCATACTTTTCCTTAAAAATGCTACAATACACTTATTTAATGCCTCCATGGCAGAGGGTGCTAATGTAAGGGATGTACTAAATTAATGCTGCTATGTATATATTTATTGTGGGGTAATGTACATAATTGGAAATAGAGTTGTATACTGCATTGCTGTGAGATGTACTGTATATAATGTTGTAACATAGGGAAAGTGCAGTACTTTAGTTAAGACATTAGAGGGGGCACACTATAGTTCATTAGCAAGAGCCCTGTAAATAGTTGAGATAGGAGGAGCTAACCATGTGTAAGATAGAGCGTTTTCCTGATCCTAAGCAGTAGGGCCATGGAGCCCATATAGGGCGGACAGCTCCGTAATGTTATGAAGTAAAGAACCCTGACGTCCAGGGCCCAGAGGGCCAGAAGTGCAGCCGAGGCAGTAGCGGTGACAGCAATGGTGGGACAGAAGCTACAACAGGGGTCACAACAGTACTGGAACGCTGGTCAC
Source organism: Oophaga pumilio (assembly GCA_009801035.1). NCBI lineage: Eukaryota > Metazoa > Chordata > Amphibia > Anura > Dendrobatidae > Oophaga > Oophaga pumilio. Next base: position 12,879 of record VIAB01007145.1, on the reverse strand, counting down.
TCTAAAATGTGGCAGCTCACTGCATGGGCAGATGCCCTCATGTCCGGGGCGAAACGGATGAGGAAACTCCTAAGCATAGTGAGTTTGAACAGGGAGGACGCTGCGGTACCGGGCACGTGCTGAAGGACCTAGGAAAGAGTGCAGGGAAAGTGGAGAACGTGAACTCTATGGAACTCTATGCAGATGTTGTATCTAACAAGGATGTGCTGCAAAAAGAAAGAAGTAAAGTTCTACGTTTTAAGTTGCAACAGATGCGGAGTCATGGCGCTCACATGTTGCAGTTTGTCAATTGTCTTGGCCGAGACACCGCTATCGATGAACTGGATGATGCCGTTTCTCTTTTCTTGGGAAATCGTCTTCATGGCTGCTCCTCGATTCAAGGCAGTGAGACAGTGAAGATGATTGTCTATACAATGATGGTGGCCTCACGATCGGAGAGGTAGTGGATGGTGAGATATGGAGCCTGGAAATCAGAAGGTCAGAACATTGTTACCATCTTGCTCGTCGTATAATGACTCAGATTCTCGCGAGTCACGTGACGTCTTGTTCAGCGCCTCGGCATATGAAAAACAATGAGCTGGAAGAACAGGAATGATTTTTGGAAGTGACGCTTGACTTCTCCAGAACATTGCTTTATGGCGAAACGTAGTAAACTTTTCACGGCATCCTTTTGTGTATTGTTAGTTTTCCCCTTTAAGCTGTCAGGATCTGGGCAGCTATCATGAGTTCTCGCCAGTCCCCGGGGCGCGGGAGGAATGCGCCGTTCTACGGGATGCGGCTGTAGCTCAGCTGCGCCACAATAGTTTATATGTAGATAAAAGTGTATTTACTCCGGCAGACGAGCACCGGGGGACAAACAGCCGGAGTCTGGACGGCACGCGCCACACCTCGTAAACCGTGCAACCACGGAGCGCACGCCAGAGACGCACTGACATCTGCTGCAGGCCGCGCTGCCGGGGTAGAGGCGGAAAGCACCACCAGAGGCACTGCATGCAATATGGGGGCCGGGACCACCGGGGAGTATCACACAGGATGGGATGAGATACACGGCCAGACGGTATCACACAGGATGGGACGAGATACACGGCCAGACGGTATCACACAGGAGAGGATGAGATACGCGGCCAGACAGTATCACACAGGATGGGATGAGATACACGGCCAGACGGTATCACACAGGAGAGGATGAGATACACAGCCAGACAGTATCACACATGTTTGGATAAGATACACGGCCAGACAGTATCACACAAGAGAGGATTAGATACACACGCCAGACGGTATCACACAGGAGAGGATTAGATACACGGCCAGACAGTATCACACAGGAAGGGGTGAGATACACGGCCAGACAGTATCACACAGGATGGGATTAAATACACGGCTCAGCAGTCAGTATCACACAGGAGAGGATTAGGTACACGGCCAGACAGCATCACACAAGAGAGGATTAGATACACGGCCAGACAGTATCACACAGGATGGGATTAAATTCATGGCCAGACAGTATCACACAAGAGAGGATTAGATACTCGGCCAGACAGTATCACACAGGATGGGATTAAATTCATGGCCAGACAGTATCACACAGGAGAGGATTAGATACACGGCCAGACAGTATCACACAAGAGAGGATTAGATACACACGCCAGACGGTATCACACAGGAGAGGATTAGATACACGGCCAGACAGTATCACACAGGAGAGGATTAGATACACGGCCAGACGGTATCACACAGGAGAGGATTAGATACACGGCCAAACGGTATCACAAAGGAGAGGATTAGATACACGGCTAAATGGTATCACACAGGAGAGGATTAGATACACAGCCAGACAGTATCACACAGGAGAGGATTAGATACACGGCCAGATGGTATCACACAGGAGAGGATTAGATACACGGCCAAACGGTATCACACAGGAGAGAATTAGATACACGGCTAAACGGTATCACACAGGAGAGGATTAGATACACGGCCAGACAGTATCACACAGGAGAGGATTAGATACACGGCCAGACAGTATCACACAGGATGGGATAAGATACACGGCCAGACAGTATCACATAGGAGAGGATTAGATACACGTCTCAGCAGACAGTTTCACACAGGATGGGATTGGATACACAGCCAGACGGTATCACACAGGAAAGGATTAGATACACAACAGTCAGTATCACTCGGGATAGGATTAGATACACAGCTCAGGAGACAGTATCACACAG
>VIAB01007144.1:0-12922 GCA_009801035.1 Oophaga pumilio | reverse complement strand
TGCACGCTCCCACCGGGATCCCTGTGGTGGGGCCTGAGCTCAGGGCTTACCGGCCGTTAACTGAACACACAAGTGGCTGTCTAATGATCCGAAAGGCCATTTAGCTGAGAGACCGTGGCGTGGATCCTGGGCTTGTCATCTGGCGCGCAGTTTTTGCCTGACAGGCTAGCAGAAGGCCATTCACGTCACAGCCGATGCTTTGGGTGGAATCCAGCTCTGTATGCAACCATAGTCGTCTCCCAACGTGATTCTTCTTCTCTGACAGGAATCACGGGACCAGTTGCACCTTTCCTCAGTAATCTGACCAGCTCCTAGCACACTTCTAAGATGGCCGCCTGCAACTCTGTCATCCTTCAGTTTTCCAACTGACTCTATGGGCGGTGGCTCAAACTGGTTATCTCCCTGTGTGCCAACAGTCCTATGAATCTGCAACCTGCTGCCATCTAGTGGCTAAAACACCAATCACACGTTTTATGTTTATACAGGTAATCATATCTACTAAAACGGCTTTAGAAAGGGTGTGGAGTGGGAATCTTCATCCACCCCCTCACAGAGACACACAGGTCTGCATAGGAGGTGGAGAAAAAAAGAAAATCTTTTTAAAATCGACTGTTTGTAAAGGGTCTTTATTATTCAGTATAGATGCAATAGAGCAAAGAAAAGGGGCTGTTACAGTGGCCGCAGCTGAACGGACCCGTATCTAAGAGTGTACATTTCTGTGGGCATATTTGTCTCTGCGCTTCTTCAATATAGTTGGCAGTAGGGAAGTCAGAACTCATTTGGTGGCAGCTTACAAATTCCTATTTTTTTTGTTTCTTCCAGCCAACATTCTGTGTTTGTAGGGTCCACATCTATGTAACTATTACTGCTGGATGTGGTGTGAAACAGAAAAGTTTTCATTTACAAGACAAAATATTAGTTACTGCAAGGAACAGGAAAAAATGAATTCATTTTCCACCTAAAATAACCGGTTACAGATGACTGTTCACAAGATATTGGGTTACTGGCAGTTGACCAGTAGCTGTCTCAGGTCCTTTCCTTTTTTTCCTGAAGTTTCTGGTACGAGTGCATTACATTAGTGCTGGAATACTGTCTGGATTGTCTCCCCGCACTGCTTATCCCTTGGATCCTGTTACATGAATCCTGTGGCTTTACATTGTCGTCTGTACATCTGCTGCGGTGTAGTAATCCCGCTCGAGCCAAGGGAGGATTCTGGCGTCAAGTCAAGATGCATCCTGTGTGCTAACAAATGCTGCATCCACAAGCTGAGGTTTCCTTTCTTCTTCTATTTTAGGTACGTAACCTCACATACATGGTGACCAGGAGGGAGAAGATGAAGCGCTCTGTTTGTAAAGTTCAGGAGCAGATCTTTAATCTGTACACAAAGCTGTTGGATCAGGAAAGAAGCAGCGCTGGTAAGATACGTGGTACAAGTACAACATATACCTTCTGCTTGTATGGCTCAGAATTCATAACTTTCTGTCCCTGAGGAGTGTGACTTCAGAACAACTGCCGTATATAATGCAGGAATGATCAACGAATCGCTGCCGATCACCTGATGGACATTTCCATCAGTACAGCACCCTTATGTAAATACTGTATGAGCCATTTATCACTTATGTGGCAATACCTATAATTTGGTACGGATCGGAAGTGGAGGAAGATCTTGTTTTGTGCATTACAGGATTATTAATGTTGTAACCGCTTGTAAAATAAACTGTTAATAGCAATAATTGGAGTTGTGCCATCTTAAGCTACAAGTATGCAGTTTGCATTCTTTCGGCCACATTCCGACTTGATACTGTATGAATACACTTGCATTGAATGAGGCTGTGTCCTGCCCATCTAGTCAGCATGACACCGCGTGTATGCAAATCACATACTTGCAGTCACAGACCCTCTGCTCCTAGCACCAGAGAATCCTCGCAGTGCCCGCGATGTGAGGATTCACAAGTCCGCAGTCACTTTAAGGCGGACCCTTGACTTGTATGTTAAAGGGAAACTGTGATCAGTTTTTTCTTTATAGCCTGAGATCAGCATAAGGCCGGTGTCACACTGGCGAGGGTGATGCGAGAAACTCACGAGTCTGTCGCATCAACACCCGGCACTCGGACAGGAGCGTGCGACTACATGTATTTCTATACTGTATTTTCTATGCGGTTGCCGGGTGTTGATGCGAGAGACTCGTGTGAGTTCCTAATGTTGGGGCTGAGACTCGGATTGCAGCAACGTGTCACTTACTGAGCAGCATGGTATCATTTTGATGCAATCACTTGTTTTCTCTGCTGCATTCTGCCAGCTCTCTGAATGCTGAGCCCTGTGCAACCCTGCCCACACCCCTGATTGGCAGCTTTCTGTGTATATTGACAGAAAGCTGCTAATCAGCGGTGGGACGGCTTTACTCAGATTAGAGGACTAGAAGGCACGAGGCAGCCTGTCCTTTTGTAATAATCTGCTGATAAAACACTGATTTTTATTGAAACTGCAACATAATGCCTAGTAAGTGACACGTTGCTGGAATCCGGCTCTCACCCCCTGCTTGCATGTTTTTGCCATTTAATCTGAGAACAGATTCCCTTTAAAGTAAATATTGGGATTCTCCAAAAAATATAATGCAAGGACAGCTCTGAACTTCTGGAAATGTTCAAGTAAATTCACAACTTTGTGTTACCATGTTGTCCCTTGTCAGTAGGATGTGTCCACAGCCATAATTTTCACACAGTTCTAATATAAACGGCTTCTGCACTGCTATTTTTACTAAAACAAGTTCATGGCACTAACCGGTCCTCTTAAAGAAGGGAAATGTTATTACTGATGGGAAGTTTCAATAAATGTCCTTATCATCGCTTCCAAATCTGATTTTCCTCTAGGGTGAGGGCAGCTGGTGGCCCTACACACTGTATGATGGTGTCATTGTATTTCACTACTCATGACATATTTTTTATTATTTTTTTCAGGTGCTTTTTCAGAAAGCGACTTTCTCTTTAATACGCAGCCATCTGGCCCAGATGCTCCAAAAATTGAAGATTTGAAGTGGCATTCTGCTTTCTTCAGGAAACAGCTTGGTTCTTCTTTGGGGCGCTCCATGAAAGTGTCCCACAAAAAGAGTAGAGACCGAGAGAGGTCTTTGAGCAGCATGAAATCACAGTACTCTCGATCTACCTACAGTGACAAAAAGAGGGATGGAGTGCCTGCCGTGTCTGCTGCATTATCTATGGAGAAGGCCATTGCAAAGGTTTCACCAGTCCATCACAAAAATGGGGCCAGTATGCCGGAGCACAGGAAAAGGCGAGACAGCCGTCCTCGGTGCGATATTGTAAAAGCAGAGCTAAAGGAAAAGCCCCATAAGCTGCACCAGAAGACCTTGAGGACAGGAGATCCAGTGGATAAGACGGTGGAGAACAAGAAAACCCTAAGTCAGTGTAGTAATAAGGCGACCACCATAGCCTCCAAAAAGTCCTCAGCTGGAAACAGCTTACCTAAGTACAGTGGCTCCATCATCAAAATACATTGTAACCAGACTTCAGTAAAAGTGCCTACAAGCCCTGTGAAAAACTGGGGGGGGTTCCGAATTCCAAAGAAAGGAGAGAGGCAGCCACAAAAAGAGGAAACCTGTCAATCAAACACGAACTGCCAATACATGGGACTTGTTTCTCCAAATAATAGGACAAAAGATAAACTAAAGCTAGTCAGTGACAATGATGGCTACACACCCGATGCAGAGATGAGTGACTCTGAAACAGAATCCACAAAGAAGTGTCCACTACAAAGGCTGTCATCCAGTAGAGGATACAAGACAGACATTATTAGGAGAAGCATCCTAGCCTCGTAACTGGACAACCTTGTCATGTGCTCCAAGTTGTAGCCACAGGACAGACTGGTTCTCTAGAAAGACTTGTGACTGGATCGGTCAATAGTCCGCTCTTCCTATACTTGCTCCAGTGTGTTTACTTGCACTTGAAAATCCAGGACTTTCTTCCTACCCACGATATCTTCCCTTCTTTTCCTCCATCTGCTGATGTTAGGCATAGAGTATGTTTATCAGGCAGGTTTACAAGCTTGAGGGTAGGCCGCACTGGAAGTGCTTTCATGTGTCCATGTAGAAGCACATTGTAGGCATTTTGGAGTAATACACAGTTTGGGTTTTGAGTACACCAACTTGCACTTCTGGCCCGTTACATTTCCTTGCACTTACTTTGATCTCCAGGCATGGTCTTAAGTATCTTTTCATTTGTCTGTTAAGCTGTTATGTTAGCACAATGGCCAATTGTGTTTGGTACTTGGTGGAGTGGAATCAATAATATAATGACATGTATAGACTCTCTGGTGAGTGCGTGATGCAATGTCCACTTGAAATTTATTTTGGAAGTTTGAGCAACTGGGAGAAAAAAGGAGCACCACCTTCCTCAAAATAAAACTGCACTGTACACACATACTGATGAGCTGTCCATACTTCTTTACCCCAGTGCATGTCTGGGTCTCATACTCCTTACATAGGAGACCTCCAGGCCATTAGGGTGTTTATATACAGTCTTTCATTTGCAAGATAATCTTTGTTTTATATGTCCGCATCAGAACTGCAATCAAAAGACCTAACTTTCCATCTACACTGGATTGGTGGGCAAAACTATTGCTGAGTGATGACCCTGTATTTATGGGTCAATACCACGGGGGACTTTTGAATATGCATTCCGCTCCCGCTTTTTGGGTATTCATTAATGCATAACTTGTTCCGTTGAGTTGTGGGGTATTGAATGGAGACAATAATAATTGACTTCCTTTCATTTCCAGGAATGAAGGATTTATACACAACATGGATGCAGGTTTCCATAATTGTGCATATGACCAGTGGCGTGCTTGCGTCTTTAGCTCTCACAGAGGTGGCTTGTATGTAAAGATGATGAAGAGCCAAATCTAATCAGATTAGCTAAAATAGAGACCACTGCCGCATACCTCCTGCACTGTTCAGCTCTGATAAGTAATGAGTGGTGGTGTCCTTTATCTGAGAGAGTCCCTTCCTATGGTATGCTTTCCCAGGACCATTCTATGGTACTTGTGACATGATATATAAATACACAATGTGTGTTTAGACATTTCGCCTTGAACTGACCTTACCTGCACATGTCTGACCATTTCATGATTATTCTATTTTTATGGCTTTAGAAGAACTTCCAAGATGTTCCTTACTGAAACACCAATTATACATTGATGTGTATCCTACCACTAAGCCATGTTATGTGTTTTCTCTTGTTTCATTCCAGAAATGAACACCACAAAAAAGTCCAGGGGTTTTTCAGGATTGTGGCAAAGACCCACTTATTGTTTTCCTCTAGATTTGCACCACTCTTGTTCCTGGGTTGTCTCTGGATTTGTAGCTCTGCCCCATTCTCTTGAATTGTGCAGTACCAGGCACAGCCAATGGACAAGACGCGTGCTGCTTCTGATGCAGATCTTTTTCTAATCCCATACAGGTTATTTTAATCTTGTAAACCTGCCTCTGCCACTGTGTTTTTCTGTAGGCAGCACATTATTGTGTGTATTAGTCTCAACTTCACCTTGTTTGTATTCATTGTTTCAGTGTTGGGATGCAATGATTGCCGTTGTTCTTCTCCTTAACACTAAGGACCTTTCTGAATAAAGTAGCCCGATAACTGTTGGCTGTTCCCAATGATACCCATGCACACTTGGCTCCTCTGAGCACTAGTGTGTGTTTTTAATTCTTGTAAGGCACAGTGCACCCAGGTAGTGGCCTATACCCCAGAAAGGATCTAGCATTTAAAATCCAGCATCCTGATCCTTCTTTGCCCTGTAAGTTGGGACACCTCCATAGAAAGATGGTTGGCTGGCGTTGTAAAAACATGGCGTAGCCAGAACTTTTCTAATGTGTATGGCCATCTTTAGTAGTGATGAGCGAACGTGCTCGGATTAGATGTTTTCCTATCATGCTTGTGTGCTAACAGAGTGACTTCGGCGTGCTCGAAAAATATGTTCAAGTCCCCGTCCTTGCATGTCTCGTGGCTGTTAGACAGCCGCAACACATACAGGGATTGCCCAACAAACAGGCAACACCTTATCTGAGCATGTTCGCTCATCACTAATCTTTAGCCATGTGAGTAGTTTGTCTAAGGGGTTTTCCGGGTTTAAAAAAATGCCCATCATCTGGCTCTATTTGTACCCTTTATTCACCCTCTGCCGGTCCTCTGAAACTGGAAAACCCCATTAAGATCTAACTCTACTTGGTCCTGATATCACTACGTGGGTTTATTTTCTCTTATTCAGCTTTATGATGCTTTCTGCTGCTGATGAACACTAATTTGAAGGTCGCGCTCTTCATGCTGGAAAAAACTTCTAGACCCCCTATGTCCTGAGCTGCAGGTTGCTATTGTTAGTTATCGCCAACATTAAAAAGGTATTGCCTCTCCACTGGGTTTTTGGGGATCCACCCGTGTAGAACAGGGCTCTAAAATGCCCCTTTGGAAATAAGCAGTGTGTATACGTGCGCTCCACCGCTCCATTCATGGTCTACGAGGTAACTGAGCATTAACTTTCAATGTTGGGAGTAATCCTTTAACACAGTTCTTTGTGTTTCTTTTTTGGCATCGGCGGGGGTGAAGCACTGTAATACATGAAGATCTATTTGTTAATACTTTGCAATGTCACAAGCAAAATTAAAATTCTAGTTGTTCTCTCCAAAGCCATTTCAGAATATGTTCAGATGACGTTCATAGTTAATTTTGCACTATTGTGATTGTGTTTAGAACCTATGCCTTATCTGTCTGCTATTCTCCCACTAAGAAGTGACTTGGTCCTGGCTGATAATCCTATAAACTGTGTATAATACAGGAGGCTGCAGATGAGCTCTATGCAGCCTGCTCGCCCATTAGAGTACTTCCAATAGGATAGATAAGATGTGTGACCGTTTTACCATAGATGCCTAGACCCCAATAATATGTAGTATAAGCAAGTGATTGACATTGTCATGGGTGACTGTGACACTGTGTGGCAATGGGTTAGGCTTTATTACATGAAGAAGAGAATCAAAATTTCCCAGATGTATTGTTTTAAGGGAACACTTATTGCAGAAGAGACTAGGGACATTTTTTTTTTTGTTATGCTGTTACTACTTTTTTGGAATAAAATAAAGGAAGAATGCTTTTTTGCAGCATATTTTTAATACCAGGATTAAGTTCCTATATTATCAGCCATTGTGAAATATTCATAGTAGAGCTAGAAATTAAAGTGTACCTGCAGATTTTACATCCACTTGGTAATTTAATGAGAAACTGCATTTTATACATTTATTAAAAGCAGTCATCGAAGAAGTGGCAGGACACCCATGGGGTAAGCAAAATTCCCTGCTGCTTCCTCCAGCCTAATAGAGAAACTGTTGACCACTGCAAGTGTGTATCGAGGGTGTGTGCTAGGAAATGCTCTTCCCTAACATGATAGCTAGCGTATTTCCAATCTAGAGGCACACTTTAATGTTAGAAAATAGTCTTAAAGTGATAAGTCATTCAAAAACCCCTACACAATTGTAGTGGCAGAATCCCAGTATTTTGCCCAGGTCATGCCAATCTAATGGGTGAAGTGTTTTAGAAACTTGTCCAGCTCGTAGTTGTGCCGGTAATTCTGATTTCTAGCGTGCAGAGTCTTGGAGGATGGGATGTGCAGGTTGTAGTAACTGGTAGGATAACTGGGTGTAGCAGTGGACATTACACTGTGCTTATCTAGATCTGAAAATGTGCGCTCCTATTACATGCCAGACCATTTGTATCAATGACTTTTCTTAAAAATCAACTTCAAGGTTTGTTTGTTTTCAGTCCTACAAGGTCGTCATTTATTTTTTTTTAAGGGTTTGTTATCTGTAAAAGTCGTTTGTATGTATAAAGTTTTACTTGCCCACAGGCAGCTCTGATGTCCTCGTGGCACGGACAGTCAGAGTTGCTTGCTGTCATCCTGCTTATAGAGAAGGGGGAGCGGAGCCGATTGATATATAGCTTTGTAAGAAAAGATTCAGTATATAATTCATGAAAATAATTGATTCCTCTGCTCTCTGAGATCTTTGGCCCAGTGGGCGGTCCTATCAGTGACTGACAGCACTCTGTATGCACGCTTATTCAGAGATCATGGTCCGTCACTGATAGGACCGCCCACTGGACTGAAGATCTCAGAGATTGCAGTCAGTCACTCATAGGATTGCCCCCTTTAACTGAAAATCCCACAAACAGATGTTTAAATGAATAAAACACAGGTTATAACAAATATTTTCACATAAAGCTATTAATCTACTCATCTCTTTCTGCTCTGTAACATGGGGCCTGCAGATTAGACTGCGTTTTCATGATTACAGGTTCCCTTTAATGTTTCAACTTGAGTTTTTGGGGATTTTTTCTTTTTAAATACGAGAATATCTGACAATCTGAGGTTGGAAATACAAAGCTTTTTTAGTTGGGAGATTTCCATTTCATATAAACTCTCCATAATCAGAAATTTATGATCTCTTACCCTGGTATTGGTGACTAAGGCTAGTTTCCCTCTTTCGTCTGACCGACTTTCAGATAATTGCTCTAAATTCTGTCACCCAAGGGTTAATGGGTTTTGCGCTTGCCATGGTTAGGCTAGTTTCCCACTTTCGTCTGACCGACCTGCGTCTGTCAGCTCACTGCCGCCGCTAAGCTCCGCCCCCGGCCATGCCTCCCGATCACTCCGCCTATGGGCGCATGATGCTGCATGCGACCTGCATACCATATCTTTAGCATTGGGTACGCAGGTCGTGCACAGCTATGCGTTTGCCACCGCTTGCATCCTTTCGACGGTGCGCCGACCGCACCAAAATGCAACACGGTGCGTTGGGCGCAGGTCGGCTCACCGTCAAAAGGACGCAAGCGGCGGCAAACGCATACCTGAGCACGGCCTGCGTACCCAATGCTAAAGATAGGGTACGCAGGTCTCATGCAGCGTCATGCGCCCATAGGCGGAGCGATTGGGAGGAGGCGCGGCTGGGGCGGAGCTTAGCGGCAGCCGTGCGCTGACCGACGCAGGTCGGTCAAACCCAAGTGGGAAACTAGCCTAACCATGGCAAGCGCAACAAAACCCATTGGCCCTTGGGTGACAGAATTTAGAGCAATTATCTGAAAGTCCACTAGCTATACTTGTATAGACCTGGGCTAGACCACCACATTACTTACAGAACGGTCATGGGATAGACCTATCCTTAAGAATTAACTTGGTCGCACTACGCTGCCGATTCATTAAGACGAGCATTGTGCACACCAGTCTGAAGGGACTCGCTGGAGTGTGATGTGCAGAATTCATTAAGGGTATGTGCACACGTTGCGGATTCGTCTGCGGATCTGCAGCGGATTTGGCCCTGCAGATCCGCATCAGTTTTCCATGGGATGTGCAGTACCATGTTATCCTATGGAAAACAAAAAACGCTGTGCACATGCTTCTGAAAACTCAGCGCGGAAACGCAGCGGTTTATTTTCTGCAGCATGTCAATTCTTTGTGCGGATTCTGCAGCGTTTTTATACCTATTCCATTATAGGAATCCGCAGGTGTTAAAAACACAGGGCAAATCCTCACAAAAACCGCAGTAAATCCGCAGGTAAAACGCAGGTCATTTTACTTGCAGATTCCGCGCTGAAAAATCCGCACAGGAATCCACAACGTGTGCACATGCCCTTTGAAGCACACGCCAGGTAACGAAGTTGAGGCATCTTATCGGTGATGTGCACCTCTCATGGAGTAACATTTCTGGTGTAATACACTTACGTCAGCTAATTCAAGCCCTACAATCTTAAAACTAAGTATAGATTTGTCCCAATATTCTTTCTTTCTGTTGCTCATGTCTCACTGCCACTTTTAGTATCACCCAATGCCAGCAGAGCAGCGGGCTATCACAGATTTGTTACTACAGTATTACATTAGTCAATTATAATCTCCTTTTGAATATTTGCCAGGTCCAAAATCAGCCGTCGTATCGGTGGCAACTAGTCAGTAGCTCAGAGCTCAGAAATATGAAGGATGGTTTGAACATTTTCAGCTGTCAATCTTATGGGAGACTATTTCTTTTTCTATGGATTAAGGAGTCTGCATTTGGAGTCTCTTACCAGACTAGGTCTGTAACAGGACTACTTGTTGGCCAAAGCCTGGTGAATGAATCTCGAAATGCAGATTCCCTTTCGGGTGGCTACTATCTTATGTGATGACAAGACCCCCCGTTCCTTAATGGGCAGGGTAGCTTTCACTTTACCCTATCATTCCTACTGATGTTACAGATTTGGTTATTTGAATGCAGAGAAGGAAGATTATGGGATCAGTTTCTTAGGATTAATGCTGGTTCTCTTATTAAAATAGGAACTCCTGAATTATAGGGGGGCAGACAATGACAAATCCCCAAAAGACCACCTCTGTAAGAAAGCCACCCTTGGTTATTGCAGGCTCCTTGGTTTTATGGGTCAAGTCCCGATTAGCGAGACAATATGGTGTGAGGTCTGTAATTTATTGATCTTTTCCCTGATTGTTTCACTGATTTGTCATTTTGCAGAACGTGTACAATTAACACGAGGAATATGGCCATTTCTTTTCATTATGTAATCTGCTGAACCTGCTTTCTCTGCTTTTGTCCCTTTCTAGTTTTATTTAAATATTTATAAGCTAGTAAATTACAGCTTTATTTTTTCAGCTCTGATACTACGTAGATTTGTGCCTTTGTCCGTATGTGAATAAATGCTGTACATTTTGCTACATGATCGAGTCTTGTCCTCTTTTGAAATCTTCATTATGAAATTGTTTTGTATCGTAGTGATGTTATTACTCTTTTTACAAGTCAATTATGTCTGATTTTATTTCTGGAACAATTTTTTTTTTTTTTTTATCACAAATCAATATCATTTGGATTCAAATGTCATTATAATATGTTAGTGACCGAGCAAACCAATCCTAGGGCCAAGAACCTTCCTTATTCATAGTTGAGAAAATGTATAAATAGTGATGATCAAACGTGCTGGGATAAGACATTATACGAGCATGCACGGGTGCTAACAGAGTGACTTAGGCTTTCTCGAAAAATATGTTCGAGTCTCCGTGGCTGCGTGTCATGCCGGTTCAACACCCACAACATATGCAGGGATTTCTAACAAATAGGCAACACCTTATCGGAGCACGTTCGCTCATCACGATTTATGAACTTTATTATATTCAGTTAGTGGAAACAATGATCTTTCTATCTTAAAAAGACAACCTCTCTCCAAATCTCTTATAAATGGGGATGAGTGGACCCGTGGAAGTTAGGGTTCAAGCGAACTTTAATCTCCAATGATCGGTTTGGGTACAAGAACTGTACCTCAACCTGAACCTAAATCCGAACCCAATAGAGTTCAATGGGGACCCGAACCTTGGAGATGGAAAATCAATCTCTCCATTCCAGGAGAAGTCCGTGTTCGGAGTTCAGCACCAGACAATGGGGGTCCAGTAGTAACCCCACACTTGGTTTGGTTCGCTAATCTCTACTTATGAACAGCGACTCTGGGGGACCCTAGGCTGTCTGTGCATTATGAGTGGCCATTCATTTTAGTTCTAACTTCCAACAGTAACCTCTCCTAAACAGGATGAAGACCACCTTTCTGAGAAAATATTGATATAGCATTTCATGCAAACTTCTCAAAAAAGATAATGGTATTTTTAAAATTGGGGTTATAGATTACAGTGACTAATTACATTTAGCTCATCGTGACATCTACTTGTCAGAATAGGCTGGTGATTATAAACTGGTCAGTGATTCCCAGCAATCGGCTGTAGTTTGTTGTAAAACCTGACACTAAGTGCTCAATTTCCCTTCAGCGCCACCACAGGAAGAAAATGTCTTCGTATTATGTAAGAACAGAAAGGCACAGTAGAGCATAAAAACCCTTTGTACCTGATCTACCCTCTGGTCAAGGATCCTGATTAGAGAATCCACCATTATTTACCTAGAATTTCCTAATACAGATTATGAATATGGGATTATTAAAATGACTAAGCTCGATGCACAACTGGACCTAGTCTGTTTCATATAACTGTCTAAATGAAGTAGATTTAAGACAATTTTATTAAAAAGGAGCCGGGTTCCTCAACAGTTGTGAGCAGTCTTGTTTGCAATCAAAGTTTTTGTTCCCAAAAAGTGTTCCCGTTAGTGACATATGTCACTCTAATAAGCAGTTTTTGCCAGACACCAGTCCTCACGGCCCCCAACAGATTATTATTTCCTTAATATTGCACAGGTGAGACAACCTGTTGCAGTTTGATGCCTTGATGATACTTCCATCACCTGTGCGATACTAAGGAATCCTGAAAACATGATCTGTTGGTGGCCATGAGGACTAGAATTTGGGAAATGCTGCTCTAAAGGATGTGCTATTTTTATGAGAGAAGGTACAGAAATGTGATATGTTTGGTATCTAGCCTAAAATTTGCATATCTCTGCCATATGTGATCTGGAGGAACAGCTAGCTTAAGTGAAACAAGCCATTAATAATAAAATTATTGGGGTTTCTTATCTGGTGTTGTTTAAAGCAGCCACTTTCATATCTATACTTGGCAAATGTGCTGATTTAAAGTTCACCTTTTTCAGAATAAACAGTCATGTGTGCACATAAGAATAAAGACTTTCTAGCCATTTAAGGGATTTGTGGTCTACATTTTTCACCATTTTTTTCCCTCTATGTCCAATATTCATTTCTATATGAGCTTGTGGGTGAAAGCTTATTCTAAGGCCGGGGTCACAAGAAACTCGCACGAGTCTCGCATCTAAATACCTGGCACTGCCTCCGGCACTTGGACCGGAGCTTTCAGCTGCATAGAAATACTGTACATGCAACCGCACACTCCGGGCCCTGAGTGCCGGCGGCAGTGCCGGGTATTGATGCTAGAGACTCGCGCG